>VMDO01026037.1:0-27326 GCA_007922755.1 Pedetes capensis | reverse complement strand
CGGTAGCCCTGTGGCATCCGATCCCGTCAGATCTCAGAAGCTAAGCAGGGTCGGGCCTGGTTAGTACCTGGATGGGAGACCGCCTGGGAACACCAGAAGCTGTAGGCTTGGGAGAAGGACCTGGCAACCCCCTCCCAAAAATCAATCTGCCATTGAAAACCGTATGAACAGCAGAGAAGCACTGACAATAGTGTTTCCCCTGTTGTACAGAGGGTCGCTATGAGTCGAATACCAACTCGACAGCACCTAACAACAACAACAACAAAGATATCCATGGGACTGGGGCTTAGCTCAGTTGGTAAAGTGCTGCTGTGCACTCTATGAGGACACAGCAGCAGTGCAAAAACAGGAGAAGGACAAGGCATCTACTCCCAAAGAATCTTGAAACAATCAGCCATTAAAAACACCATGAGTCCAACCTGAATTGACTGCACCTAACAACAACAAAGATATCCATGTCCTAATCTCCATCACCTCTGAATCCATCACACAGGGATATTACAGTAGCAGCTGGAATTATAATTGCTAATCAGAAGAATATCCTGGATTATCTGATAGCCTCAATGTAATCACAAGTGTCCTTAAATGTGGAAGAGGGAGACAGAAGAGTCAGAGTCAAGTATTTTGAAAATGCTATGCTGTTGCTTTGAAGATGGAAGAAAGGACCACAAGCTAACAAATATAGGTGGTCTCCAAAAGCTAGAAAAGCAAGGAAACAAATTCTCCCCTAGAGCTTGAAGGAGGAATGCAGACCTGCCAAGACTTTGATTTAGGATCAGTGAAATCTGTTGTGGACTATGATTTCCAGAAGTGTAAGATAATAAATTAGTGTTGTATGAAGCCTCTAGGCTTCTGATTATTTGTTACAGCAGGAACGGGAAACTAACCCATAAGGGAATCAATCAACTTATTATTAGCAAAACTAGTAAATAATGGGTGAGAACATTTGTCCCACCTTTCCAGTACAATCTCAGGGTAACTAAATAATAGGAAAAAAGTTTTCTTTATAAAAAAAAATTCTAGCTAATAAATGAAGATGGAATGAATGGTGGAATATCATCATTTTAAAACCCTTAATAAGCTGTGTGCAGTGATGCACACCTGTAAATCCGAGGACTTGGGAGGCAGAGACAAGAGGATCCAAGTTCGAGACCAGAGGCAGTCTGTGTAATTTAGCAAGACCCTGTCTCAAAAAGGGCTGGAGGTGGAGCTCAGTGGTACAGCACTTGCAGAGCATGCAAGCGAGAGGCCCTGGGTTCAACTCCCAGTACTGCAAAAAAATAAATAAATAAAACCCTTAATAAATCATGGATTTAGTTAACAACCATCAATCAAATGACTGCTATAGGCTCAGAGTGAAAAAAACTGATGGACATTCCATGTTAGATGGATCTCAATGACAACATCTAAACTCACTGATTAATTTTCCTGATGTAATATAATAGTACACAGTACTACCAATGAAGTGCTCTTGCCAAAAAGGCAAACCTACGTCTGATTGAGCCTCCAGATAGAGGTAAATGTTAAATAAATTACAAGGAACAGAAAGGAGATTCAATCAGCCAAACTTAGAACACCGGAAATTCTATAGAGTAGCAACATAATTACTTAAGAAATAAAGTAAAAGGAAAAATGTGGAGGGGAGAGGGTGGGGATGCACCTCAGTCCTCAGCCTGATTCTCAGCATGGCCAAAAAAAATTAGAGGGGAACATGTAGATCAAAAGAGACCTAAGAGACAGAGACATAGAAAACAAGTATGTATGGACTCTGGATCATTTTTTGAACAAGCCAACTGAATGAAGAAAAACGAAAGAAAGAAAGAAAGAAAGAAAGAAAGAAAGAAAGAAAGAAAGAGGGAGGGAGGGAGAGACAGACACAGAGACAGAGGGAGAGAGAGAGAGAGAGAGAGAGAGAGAGAGAGAGAGAGAAAGAGAAGGAAAGAAAGAAGGAAAGAAAGGAAAGGGGAGGGAGGGAGGGAGAGGAAGAGGAAGGAGAGGGAAGGGAAAAGGCAAGGGAAGGGAATGGTAGGAGGGAGGGAGGGAGGCAAGGAGGGAGGAAAGAAAAAGAAAAAAAGGAAGGAAGGAAGGAAGGGAGGGAGGAAGGAAGGAAGGAAGGAAGGAAGGAAGGAAAAGCAAAGAAGAAAAGAAAAGGGGGCGAAGGAAGGAAGGAAGGACATTTGAGAAAATATGAATACTGACTGGAATTACTTTTCATGATTTTCAGTGTGATAATGAAACTGTGGTTATATTAAGAAGAAAGAATCCATATCTTTTTTCTTTTCTTTTTTGTGGTAGTTGGGGGTTGAATCCAGGGCCTCACACATACCTTGCAAGTGCTCTACCACTGAGCTATACCCTTAGCCCTTTTATAATTCTTTTAATTTTGAGACAGGGTGTCACCAAATTACACAGATTGCCTCTGGTCTCCAACTTGTGATCCTCCAGCCTCTTTCTTCCAAGTCACTGGAATTACAGACATGTACCACTGCACTGAGCTGAATCCATATATTTTAGAGATAAAAATAATTGTCTAGGAAATAAAAATTAGAAATTAAAAAAGGTCTTATATATGTTAATACAGAGATCTTGGTGCTCATGGATTTGTTCATAAGGACACAGCTACCTGCTTTTATTTTATGCATATTTTTATCATAGTAGATAATCTGGCTTCCAGAACAGTTTGAAAGGAAGCATCTGAAGTTCAGATCTCTGAGGGAAAGGTACCCTGCCAATAATGTCTAGTCATCTGAGAAAAGAAAAGAAAAGAAAAGAAAAGAAAAGAAAAGAAACAGGTTATGAAATCCAGTCAAGGTAGACATAAAAACTCAAAATGCCTAGTAGTTTAAAGGTATTTAATGAATAAACAGTCCTACAAACTTAAAGATGAAGAACAACATACCCATCCTGTCCCTTAGTAACTAAATGTCATTCTAAACTGTGCATGCTGCCATCTGGAATAAACGACTAAATGTCCAAGTCTCCCTTACAAATGGCCACATGCCTGAAATCTGGCTAATGAGGAGTAGATAGAAGTGCTGGGATGATCTTTGGAAAGACTGCTAAAAGGCAGGTAACTCAGCTTAAAAGGGCCCCCAGCCTCTCCTGCTATGGCCTATACCCCAGAACAGGGGCAAATGAGGGGCCTAACAGGGAAGGCCTTAAGGACCCCACTGGAAAACTACTCTTATTCCACATAGGCTGGGAAGCCAGTAGTAAATTTTGAGGAAGAGTTTGAGGAAGAGATCTTATAATTTAAAAAGATTATTCTCACTGTCATGTAAGGAACAGACTGCAGGGGGACAGAGGTAGAAAGCATAGACACCATGTAAGAGACTACTGTATCATCGCAGTGGCAGATGATCTGGGCCAAGATGACAATCGCAATGGTGAAAAGAGGAGAGATTCTAAATTTACGGCAGAGCTGATCAATAGCTACTCAAAGCATACAGGATGACCCTAAAGTTTCTGACCTAAACTACTGCAATCAAGTTGTGTTTACTAAATTGGGAAAAGCCTGCAGCTATGGTACTGTGGTGTCCAGTCCAGTCAGATCTCAGAAGCTAAGCAGGGTTAGGCCTGGTTAGTACTTGAATGGGAGATAACCTGGGGACATCAGGCGCTGTAGGTTTGGGAGAAGGACCTGGGAACCCACTCCCAAAAATCAATCTGCCATTGAAAACCCTATGAATAGCAAAGAAGCACTTAGAATAGTGTTTCGGTTGTTGTACGTAGAATCTTTATGAGTTGGACACTGACTCTGTGGAACCTGACAGCAACAACAAATTGGGAAAAAGTAATATAGATGAACTAATACACTTAATTCCTAATGCCTGGGCAGAGGTCAGCAATACATGGTACAACTCCCTGATACTATCTTGGAAACAATGGAAGGCTGCTAAGAGAAATGGTTCCTGTGGGTGACATGCTGTCAGGTACAACTCAATTGGCTTATCTTTCTTCTTTTGCTATTTTTTCCTCTCCGTTAGCCATAACAATTAGGATATATAGAAACATGGAAAATATAAGACAGCACTCACTTCTTTTTTTATTTCAAATCATCACTCACAAGCACCAGGCCATAAAGCTGAATGGCTTTTCCTTTTATCTATCACCAACAGAACACTCTGCTCCTAGTATCTGAGGCAAACATTGACAATCTTACCTGGTTTTACAGGTGATTTACACCATAGGGCCTGATGAGTATGAAATGTTCGTAAAAAATCCTTCTTCCCAGGTAAAATCTTATGGGCCCCCAAATTGCTAAGTAGAGGACATGAGCAGCCAGTCACCACCGTTTTCAGTAGGTTTGCCATGTTGATCTGAGCTCCCAACTTTCTGAATCCTCAACTTCCTTGACAACAAATCACTAAGAGAAAAGAAAAATATATATATACTGTAATTTGCCTTTTGAACATTGAAAAACACAAATTACTAACCTAAAGAGCATGGAATGTAACAGTTCTATATATACATCTACAAAAAATTTATTTGCCTAGTCCTTTTCTTACAGAAGATGCTTTTGAAGCTTGTTCCCAATCTAGGTATTTAAAACTTGGAATCCATCTTCCAACAAAAATTGGAGTTACAAATTCACTATTTAATTCCAAGCCTAAATCACACAAATCTATTTCATCCTTAATATAGCTGGAGAGTTTTTATATGTACATACAGATTCCCATAAAGTCACATCTTACATGAACGTAGCAAAAATCATATAATATCAAAGTTACCTTTGAGTTTCCCTCAAGTTATCTAAAATACTGGACAGGACAATAGGGACTTACATTTAGCTACCTAGTTGTACCCCTATGTATCTGTCAGCTTGTACTGTAGGCACCTGCATGTTGCTGTGATGCTGAAATCTATGCCATCGGTATCTCAGATACCAGGAATCCACCCATAGTGGACACGTTTCAGCTGAGCTTCCAGACTAAGACAGACTAGAGCAAAGAACCGGGCAGCCCACTCCCAAAACAGTTGTTGTTGTTGTTGTTGTTAGGTGCCCTTGAGTTGGATCTGACTCATAACGACCTTGTATACAACAGACAAAACACTACTTGACACAGGGCCATGCCTGGCACTATGTCAGTGTTTCTTTGCTATTCTTCAGGTTTTCGATGGCTGATTATTTTGGGGAATGGGCTGCTGGGTCCTTCTCCCAAGCCTATAGCACCTGGTATTCCCAGGCGGTCTCTCATCCAAGGACTAACCAGGCCTGACCCTGCTTAGCTTCTCAGATCAGACGGGATTGGATGTCAGGGTAGTATGGCTGTAGACTCCCAAAACAATTAGTCATTGACAACTCTATGAATAGCAAAGAAGCACTGTCAAATATAGTGCTGGAAAATGAGCCTCACAACTTAGAAGGCATTCAAAAGACGACTGGGGAAGAATTTCCTCCTCAAAGTAGAGTTGACCTTAATGATGGGAATGGAGTAAAGCCCCTGGGGCCTCCATTTGCTGATGTGACATAACTCAAAATAAAAAACATAGTGACTGCAATGGACTCAAACATATAAAAGACAGTGTGTATGGCACAGTGTCAGGTCGTATAACACTCTGTTATACATACAGTAACTATGAGTTGGACCCAATTTGACAACACCAAACAACAAACTGCTTGTATAGAAAACATTGCCATCCTAACTACTGCAGCAGGATGTTCACCCGGTGAGATTCCCTGAACTGAGATGACTGAGTGAACAGGAGATTCATGTTTGCCAAGTGTCCCTCTCAAGAAAATTCAACATGCATGGGGCTGGGTGCAATGGTGCACGCCTGCAATCCCAGAGATTGGGAGGCAGAGGCAAGAGGGGAGTATCTGAAGTTTGAGGACAGTGGCAGCCTGCTTAACTTAGCAAGACCTTGACTCAAAATAAAAAGTGAAAAATAGGCTGGGGGTGCAGTTCAATGGTAGAGCATCTGCAAAGCATGCACAAAGCCCTGGGTTCAATTTGCCTGTTCACGAGTGCGCACACACACACACACACACACACACACACACACACAAAAAAAAAAAACATGGTATCTTTACCACATAGCCTTATGCTTGTAGATGTGGGCATAACCATACTCTTTTTTGAAAGTGGTTCTTCTGAGTGGCCACTTTTTGCCAACTCTAACAGAGGCAAATTAAGTGTCAGTGGCCTTTGCTATTATTGAGGCTCCTTCATCTACCTGCCTTGCCCACCTTGGCAGATCCTCAGGGATGCATGAAAGGCACTCTCACCATCCTCATAATCCACAATATGCCCCCACCTTTCCCTCTCTCCCTCGAGAATGGGAAAAAGCAGAGGACCTCGAACTCTATCAAACTTGGCTACCACCACCATGCCCGTAGGTTCTGAGGTGATCACTCATGAGGCCAAGCACAGGATCCCAGAAGACTCCATAAATACTCTTCCAGACTCCAGAAAAAAAGAGATTTAGCTCATTTTTAACTTCAGATCTGCTGCCACAACTCCCTGAAGAAACTTCTTTAAAATACCAGCAAGGAACATTGACAATGGAAATTCTCAATCCCAGCAATACTTATTCTTAAGATGCACTTTAATTCAACAAATATGTGCCAAGGACAGAATCTCAAGGGCACAGCCCTTAGGACCACTTGGAGGATCAAACTGGAATGGATCATCCATTTGAAGATAAGAAAAGTTCAACAACTACCAATAATAACACTACGAAGCAGGCTAACACCAACTTCAGGGTTCTTTGATGGATCAAAAAAAGTGATCATGTTCTCTTAGCTAGCACAGAAAAGGGAAGGGAATTCAAGAGGGCAAGAACAAAAAAATAAATAAATAAAAGCTAAGGAAGAGGGAGCATGCAAGAATGTTCAGACATCCAACTAAAAATATGTATGAATAATCCTTTGCACTTGAGTAGTTGGTTTTACATTTGCAGAGTTTCACTGTATGTCATTTCATTTCAGTCCTAAAACATTCCCAAGTCCCATAAATATCCTCTTCATTCATTCATAAGTTGTTCTTGTAGTTGTTGTTAGGTGCTGTCAAGTCAGTATCCAACTCATGGCGACCCTATGTACAACACGCAAAACACTATTGTCAGTGCTTCTCTGCTGTTCATAGGGTTTTCAATGGCAGATCGATTTTTGGGAGTGGGTTGCTGGGTCCTTCTCCCAAGCCTGGTGTTCCCAGGCGGTCTCCCACCCAAGTATTAACCAGGCTTGACCATGCTTAACTTCCAAGATCTGACGGGATCAGATGGCACAGGGATATGTCTGCAGGCCATTCATAAGTTACTTGTAGCCATTCATGGCTAAGAATGGAGAGCAAATGAATCCAAAATTCTGCCATACATTCCAAACATTCATTGAATCTACGCCAAGAACGAACTGAGGGAGATAACAAAGACATATAACACATTATTCTTGTCTTGAGGAAGAGTTTTTTCTTACCATTACTGAATGATCTACTCCTATCCCAACGTCCCCACCTGAGTTTCTCTTCTTGGATTATTCCAGTTCCCCAATAACCACTGTTCTCGCAGGGCTGACAAAACTTTCCCAAGCCTTATCAGTAAATGAATGCAGCTGGTGCTAATAGAGCCCTGTATTGTCCAAGTCTGCCACTCCCTGGCTGTTTGATCTGAACTTCTCTGCTCAGTATGCACATCTATAAAAGTAGAACAGGAAAACAGGTGGTTTCTAGGGACCTGAAGGCTCTAGGAATTCTATAACTAAATGAGATTTTGTAATATTTTAAAGCTGAAGTCCTATTTCATGGCCTGGAGTCTGGAAAATTTGTCCTGCCTACTTGGAAACCCCCCTCCCCCACATATCTGTCAGCTTGTAGTGCTGTGGGGACTTCTGTGTTGCCGTCATACTGAAACCTATGCCACCAGTATTTCAGATACCAGCAGAGAACCCCATGGTGGACAGGTTTCAGCTGAGCTTCCAGACTAAGAGACTAGGGAGAAGGACCCCGGCAGCCCACTCTCAAAACAATTAGCTATTGAAAACCCCATGAATAGCAGAGAAGCACTGTCAAATATAGTGCCAGAAAATGAGTCCCCCAGGCTGGAAGAGATTCAGGAAATGACTGGGGAAGAGTTGCCTCCTCAAAGAAGAGTTGACCTTAATGATGGGAATGAAGTAAAGGCCCTGGGACTTCCTTTTTGCTGATGTGGCATAACTCAAAATGAGAAGCTTGGTGGATGCAATATTGAACTCAAACATAAAAAGATCATATGCATGGCACAGCCTTGGGTAGTGTTTCCTTCTGTTGCTATGAGTCAGATCCAACTCTACGGCACCCAATATAACAACTTGGAAAACGGTAATTTGATGTTGAACAGATCCCTGACAGTGACATCAGACATGAGTAGGGCCAAGGCCTTCAGAGACCAATTTCTCCCAAAAAAGTCCACTTCAGTTAAGTTGTAAACATACAGGGCAAAGATCAGGAGGTAGTTTATTGGCAAGAGCAGTCCATATAACTAGACCTAAATTAAATACAAATAGCTCTGAAAGATATTCCAAGAATATCGAACATCTCATCACTGGTCAGCAAATGTTCACTCTAAAGATATTACTACTCCATCTTATTGGTCACATTTCCCCGTATCTTCACTTTAAAGCTCTCTGCTGTCCATTCACCCATGTGTTTCTATAGCTTGAAGCAATAACAAGAAAATCTTGTAATTCAAAATTTAAAAGAAAAAAAATACTTTTGTAGTATGGCATTCATATCGCTGTTTAATGTAAGTTATATGGGTAACTATCTCCCAAAGAGTTGGGTGAAGGGTGCTGGGGACTGAACCCAGGGTTTCATACTTGGTCGCCGAGCACTCTACCACTAAGCTACATCCCAGCCCTCTCCTAATAGACATTAAATCCCTAAGAGCAAGCACTTGACCTAGGGAAGGAGGATAGCATAGAAGCTAAAATGTTGAACTCTAATTGGAAGGCCTTTCTGCAACTTACTAGGCCATATGACCTTGCCAACTCACTTACCCTCCCTGCACCTGATCTCCTCATCTTTAAATAGGGAATTAAAATAGCACCTACTTCCACAGGGTTCTTCTGAGAATTAAAAGAACAAATACCCTGATCACAGGGGAGTTAAGGGGATTAAAAACACAATATTCTAACAAGCTGTTACATTCACTTGAGTTTTACCTCTAGCCCACTGCTTTGCACAAAACAGATGGAATCCCTATTTTTTGACTGAAGAACTGAATAAAGCTAGGTATCCTGAAGCCTGGGTACCTATTAAATACATTCTCCAAGGAGATTCAGGAAATTTCCTTTGCAAATGAAATGTTGTGTAGCCTTGTGGAAAACTGATCCTATCAGCTAAAGTAAGTGGCCTTAATATGCCTGCTAATAACAAGATGATCCCAAACTGTCCCTTAAAAAAAGAAAAGAAAAAAGAAAAGCCAAAGTTTGCAAATACAAGGGTACAATGGCTAACAGGGGAGCATTTTAAATAACAGTAGGTAGGCAAGTAAGCCCCATCCCTCCAGATAGTCTGTCTCACAAGACTCCTCACAAACAGCTTCTAAGGACTGCTCTGCATCACAGGGCAAATAAAGGACACAGGCAGGAATAAACAAGCCATGCTTCTAAATGCTAGATATACCGACAAGGACACAATACCCTACCCAGGCACGCTCAGCCTAGCAGGCTGTCCTCGCCCAAAGCCACAGGTGCCACCGCCATCGTCACAGGTGCCGCCCCTCCTTCAGAAACTAAACTGCCATCCTCTGGCATGTGCACTGGACCTCTATTTATAACCTCCTCTGGAAGCCCACTGGCTCAGGCTGCATAATTGTCATTCTGCCTCTCAAATTGGAAGCTGTTCTGCTTAGGCCGCCCCCTCTCTTCCTCCCAGAGGCTTGCACCCACCACCGCAGCCCACCCTGAGGTACAATCGCAACTTATGCTCGCTATCCCCATGTCCCCAACTGGACACGCTCCCCGAATTCTTTCAAGGTACAAGTACAATTTGGGGACATCCAGCCGTCACCTCTCTGGGTGCCCTGTCCATCGAAAGTCCTCTATGACCTCTCGGGGCCAAAATGAACCCGACGTCTTCTGCTGACTTTCGCTGTCCCCCAAAGCTCCGAGGTATCTACACTCGTATACCTGCTGCCCCGTTCCCTGCCCTCTGCGGCGCCACGGTTGCCCAATTCTCGTGCCCACTCTTTTCCACATCGCCTCCACACGACACAAGAAAGGACGCCCTCGAGGCACAGAATTCTTCCCCTAAAAAAGCCTCCCAGCGGCCGGTGCCCTGCTGCACCCCGTGCCCTTTCGGCCCTTTGACAGGTCTCCGTCCCTGCGGGGCCGGGGTCTCCCGGGCTCGCCGCGCGCGCTCTCCCCAGCTGCGCCCTGGGGCGCCGAGATTGGCCGCAGAGCCGGCGCGGCCACGCTCACCTGGGCGGAGAGGCCCTGCGGCCGCAGGCTGCGCGCGGTGGGCGCCCAGGGATCGCCGCGCCGCGCCGCGCTGGCACATACAGGCTCGGCCCGGGCGAAGCTTCTCCAACCCGGAAGAACAGCCTCAACCCCGCGGCTGCAGCGAAGGCCACGTGACCGTGGCGCTGCCCCCACACGGGCCCAGCGCCCCCTTTCTGCGCCCCCTCTCCACCCGGGTCTTCCTCTGGTAAGACCCTCTCCGCCCGACCGCCAGCCCTCTTTCGAGCCTACAAAGCGACCTCATGAAACGCCCTCGTTGCGCGCCCAAGGCTGGTTACCCTCAAGGTGTCCTTCCCCTGCGGTGCCAGCTACAACCTCTTTGTCTCCGCCTGGGCCCGGTACCCCGGCCCCGCCTCCGCCCTTTCCCCAGGCCGTCCTTGTCAATCAAACCTGGTACCAAAGGCGGCAGCTGAAGTTCTCAGGAATTCATTTTTCCTCTCCCACTGTAGGACACGTTACAAAGTGAGGTTTCCTCCCTGGTGACCTACCGCAACAAATGAGCAGATAATATACTCCACTCTTAGTACCTGACTCTCATCTAGCTCTCTAGGAAAAATCCGAACTTCTGTAACAAGAGAGGATCTAAAGGGAAAGAGGAGGCGGTGGAGGGCGGGAATAGAGGAGTTGTTTTTCCATTTTAGCGGGAGAGGTGGAGTTAAATTCCTCAGAAAGGATGTCAGGGCAGAAAATTAACACACATTTGCGTACTTGTCTTCCAATATTAGAGCCAACGTACTGGAAACCCAGGGCTACTGTTATATATCCAGCCTCGGGAACGCACACTTGGTGGACGTTGTTAACGATCCTGACCAAGCCTCAGCTGTTTTCTGCAAAACTGTTAAAGGACTCCAAAACGTAATGACCCAAGTGCTCTATTCGCATAGTTATTTTACTGATTCTGCAGGTGGATTCTAACTAAAAGTGGGTAAAAAAAATAGTGTAAAATAGTTCTCTTACCCAAAGCCAAATCATAGAGTGTCAGTGTACAATCCTTTCTTTTTTACTGTAATTGAATTATTTAACAAGCATAAGGCAAAAGAAGTATTCCATATCTTTAAAAAAGAAATGAACCACAGAGAAACCCTAACTTTGAGAACACATCCTGTGTTTAACCAGCAAAAAAGGTCATTGTCTAGTGGACGCTCCACTGATCCAAAGTAAACATATCCATGTCCTAGAGGAGCCAGCAGACAAGAAATGACTCAACCCCATGTTTTAAAATAATAATGAGCCATCATAAGTGCAATATTAGGGACCAGTTAGTTATACAGTGAAGCAGGTGGATAAGGATTTAAAACTAAGCTCTTGTGCTAGGGATGTAGCTCAGCAGTAGAGCATGTACACACAAGGCCATAGATGGATAACCAGCACTGCAAAAAGTAACAACTAAATAAAACTAAGTTCTTGTTCTAAAACAACACTTTTTGTGATGGGGAAGGTTGCTTCTTTGTCTTTCCTGGCTTAAAATGAATATCCCCCCGGCCCCACCCCCAAGCTGGGGACAATTTTGTGCCAAAAACACTTGGCATCATTTGAAGGCGTTTTGGTTGCTACAAGGACAGAGGGGGGATTTCTAAAGGATACAGGCTAGGAATGCTGCTAAACACCCCATATTTCATACGCCAGGCACTTACAACAAAGAACCTCAAATATCAATAGTGCCAAGGCTGAGAAATTTGGCCTAATGTTCAGTATATTAGTTAATTTAGCTTATTTATGATTATATCTCATGAGAACAAATCCAAATATGGCACACTGCTTAACCACTATTGCCAATAGTGAGACTATGTTGTTGTTGTTAGGCATTATTGCCTCGTGTCCTACTCATGGCGACCCTCCTGTGGTTTTTCAATTGCTGTTTCAGGATTGTTTTGGAGAATGGGCTGCCAGGTCCTTCTCCTGTTTTTGCAGTTCTGGGGATGGAACCCAGGGTCTCAGTTGGTAGAGTGGTGGTCTACCAACCGAGCTAAACCCCAACCCTATTGTGAAACTATGCATGTAATAATTTTAATAGTAAGCATGTGATAATTTATTTCATTTGGCTTCTTGTAAAACATAATTTGGTTGCCATTGCTTCAGGTGAAAACAGTTGTCATTTGGAAGTCTCTGTTTTAGGCCTTAAACCTCCTCAACTTTACTCATAAGAGGGAATCCCCCCCCCAAAATTAGGTTAAGATACAAAAGTTTACTTGTAAATTGATTCTGAATCTTAGACACTATGTTGGGTTAAGTTTTTGTAAATATTTTATATTCCCCAGTAAATTGTAAGGGCCCTATTCATTTTGCTATCTATTCCTTCATATCTATCTTGGCCTCTGAATACTCATTTTGAAATAGTACCTTTCACATATATATAAGATTTCATTAACAGATTTTTCTATTACTGGATACTTTAAATATATTTTTAAAATAGGATACTGTATTAGTTACTTTTGCATTATTGGTTGTTGTGACCAAAACACCTGAGAACTTAAAGGGAGGAATTATTTATTTGGGCTCATGGTTTCAGACAAATCGATCCATCAAGGCAGAGAGGGTATGGTGGAGCAGAGCGTTTCATATCATGGTGTCCAGGTGTAGGGCACTGCCTAGAGAGTCAGTTTGCCCCAGGGCCTATCTAGACCCCATTGGAGGTCTGAGCCTTGTTCCCCAGGCAATAACCTTTGCCCTACATCTGGGAACTCAGGGTTGTGGCGCTCCCAAAGATGGTGCTGTTGTCCAATCCCTTGCCTCAGACCTCTCGACACTGATTGCCTGTTTCCAAACCACTGAATGGCTCCTGACTGGACCGTTCGGAAACCACCCCTGATTGGCTACTTTTGTTGTTGTTGTTGTTGTTGTTAGGTGCCATCGAGTCGGTATCCGACTCATAGCGACCCTCTGTACAACAGGGGAAACACTATTGCCAGTGCTTCTCTGCTGTTCATAGGGTTTTCAATGGCAGATTGATTTTCGGGACGGGGTTGCCAGGTCCTTCTCCCTAGCCTACAGCTTCTGGTGTTCCCAGGTGGTCTCCCATCCAGGTACTAACCAGGCCCGACCCTGCTTAGCTTCGGGATCGGATGCCACAGGGCTACAGCTGCAGGCATCTGGCTACTTTTACGAAGCCAAATTTGCATATCCTCCCTGATTGGCCAAAACCTATATGGGGTGACTGCCTCTGATTGGTCTCCTGCTAGCCCCTGGAGAGTATATAAGGGTGGTACATGGAGCAGTCTGGGTCCATTCCATTGACTGGGACAGACAAAGAAACAATAAAGTGCTTTTGGAGCAGAGCACTTGGGAGTTGGAGTCTTCACCGGGAAGAAAGAAGCAAAAAGCTGCTGTGGTCATAAGCCTCTGAGCCTGCCTTTCCCAAGGCTTCTCAGAGCAGCCGTGGGCATAAGCCTCCTTTCTGGGAGTCATGGCTCTTGGGTGCTCGGCTCCCCATCACCAAATGATGGGTCTTTGCTGGCTGGTTCCCGCTCACGGCCAGAGTGAGTCCAGTGGCAGGGCGATACCCCACATCCGGGAAGCAGAGAAACAGAATGCCAATGCTTTGCTGACCTTCTCCTTTTTCCTCTTTGATTCCAACTGGGACCACAGCCTACAGAATGGTGCTTCCCATATTCAGGGTGGGTCTTTTCCCCTCAGCTAAAATCCTGTCTGGAAATACCTTCACAGACACACCCAGAGATGTGCTTCACCAATTTCCTAGGTAATTCTAAATCCAGTCAAGTTGACAATGAAAATAATCATAACAGATACACATCAAAATTTAAACTCTGTGAAATTTAGAACACTTTGTGGGCACAAATGCTTAAACATAGTGTTGAAGCCAGGCACAGGGGTACATGCCTGTAATCCTAGCAACTCAGGAGGCTAAGGCAAGAGGATTTCAAGTTCGAGGTCAGAGGCAGCCTGCATAATTTAGCGAGATCGTATCTCAAAATAAAAAATAAAAAATGGGCTGCAAGTGCAATCCAGTGGGAGAGCACATGCAAAGTATGTGCAAGCCCCTAGGTTCAAGTCCCAAGTACCACCAAAATAAAATTCAAAAGTATTTAATATTTAGAGTCCTATTGTATCAGATCCAAAAAGGATAAAATCTTCAGACAAGTGTGACATACCATTAAGACTGACTTTGAAGCCTTAAAAAGCAGAAAGGCACCCAATAGCCAAAAATAAAAATGCAGACTGAGCCTGAGAAGATATGGTATTAAATCCTGAACTCCAAAGAAGACTTCTTAACAAAATTCAGCATCTAGTTAAAACCAGACCAGAGAATAGGTAGTGTTAATATCTTCCCATTGTGGTTATTATGTTAAATAGTTGTCAGCTGTTTATTGTTTTAAGTTTATAAGTATAATAATTATTAACTAACTGAACAGCTCCAACGAGATAAGATTGTTAGAAGGGAGGTTATATCTAACAACACACACACTTCGCAGGTTTTAAGAGAACCATCACTAGGGCTGTGAGTGTAGCTCAGTGGTAGAGTAATTGCCTAGTGTGGGTAAGGCCTTGGGTTTGATTCCCCCAGCATCACACACACACACACACACACACACACACACACACGAGAGAGAGAGAGAGAGAGAGAGAGAGAATGAATGAATGAATCATGATTAACTCAATGTTAGCTCTCTCTCAGGCCAGCCAATCAAGAATGTTTGATCTTAGGAAATAGATATTAACTGACTAAATAAACTGATGTTAAGCAGCATTAATCAGAAGAGGGGGAAGGAGAACAGACACTAAACAGCCAACACAAATTTAAAGAATTGGTAATATGTTTAAGCTATTTAAATAAAACTAGTTTGCTTTTGAAATTGTGAGCAGTTAAAAAATTAACTCTTCTAATTGAGGTGATGCTGGTTACTGGGGTGGCTAAAGCAGGAGGAACACTTCAGCCAGCTTAGGAGTTAGACGAGCCTGAGCAACATAGGAAGACCCTGTCTCTTAAAAATAAAAACCTAATTGTTAGCATACTTGTGTGAAATTGTCCTCTCCATGTAAGAGCTAATTATAAAAATCTATATCTTTTTGTCAATATGAAGTTACCAGTATAATGATGTCTTTAGGGGCCTGGGAAGATGATGGATAAGGGCTCTATTTCATATCCTAGGGCAACTATAGCAAATTACCATGAGGGACATCATAATAGGCCACCCCAAAATATACCTCTTTAGCATATCTCACGATGGATATTCAGAGGGGCTGCAGACACAAGATAAGTTCTGAAGAGCTGTCTCTTGTGTGGGGAAGATTTGAATCTATAGTAGAGGTAAACAGTGGATACAAACAGACCTTCTCTGAGGCTCCACCCCCATTTACCTTGGTAGGATCTTTTCACAGGAGGAAGACGTTAGAGGTCCACCCAGAGATTGCCACATGTGGGCTTTTCATGACTGTTACCTGGGAAACTATCTGCATGATAAGGTGACCTTTGCTGAGTGTATTTTCTTCCTGCCCTTCTATGATTTGCATGGATACTAGATCAAAAATGCTGCTTAAACTTCAACTATCTGACCTTTCTTTAAGTCTCATCCTTTGTATATGGCTCTGATGTTTATGCCCAACAATAAAATTGTATATTTTCTTCCTGTTAATCTGTCTAGATTGCCAGTTTATTTCATAGACTGAAATTATCAAAACTTCAGAGGGAAAAGAGAAAATTTCAAACCACAAATTGGGTGGCTTGAAACAGAAACACATTCTGCCCCTCAGTTCTGGAGGTCAGAAGTCCAAAATGAAGGCATCAGGGGGATGGATTCCTTCTGGAAGTGCTGAGGGAGAAATAATCTCATGCCTCTCTCCTAGCTTCTAGTGGTTTTCAGCAATCCTTGGTGTGCCTTGGCTTGTAGACCACCTAATATCTGCTTGCATCTTTACATTGCCTTCTTCTCTTGGTACTGTGTCCAAATCTCCCTCTCCTTTCTCCTATAAAGACATTAATCAAATCTTAGCACTTTGGAAGCTGAGGCAGGAGGATCTCAAGTTCAAGGCCCATCTCGGCTACATTGGAAGCCCCTGTCTCAAAAAAAAAAAAAAAAAAAAAAATACCATACTGCAGACTTAAGGACCACCCTAAACCCAGGAAGATTTTATCTGGCTATATTTAACTAGTTACATATGCAGACATTGCATTTCCCATGTGGACATGATTTTGGGGGGAGAATGGCACTATTCTACCTACTGCAAGGGCACTCTATGTGTTTAACGGTATCACAATGTAAGGGTGTTTTTAAACGATGGATGGATTTATCAGTGTTTGAGTTGGAAGTGAAAATTCCAATTATTTGAGGGACATATAGATGAAAGCTTTATATTAATAACCAGAAGAATTTCCTTATTTAGTTATCATGTTAGTTACTTTTCCATCACTGTGACCAAATTATCTGGCATAGACAACTTAAAGGAGGAGAGATTTATTTCGGCTCACAGTTTCAGAGACTTCAGTCCCTCCATGGTGGTTTGGGAAGGACATGGTAGTGGCAGGAGTATATGGTAGAGGGGAGCTGTGTACTTCATGGCCAACCAGGGAGCACAGAGGCAGGAAGTGACCTGAGATAATATGCCCCCAAAGATCCACCCCTAGTGGCTTACTTCCTCCAGCTAGGCCCCACCTCCTCAAGTTTCTATAACCTCCCAAAATAGCATCACCAGCTGGGGAACCAAACAGTCAAAACATGAGCCTGTGGGGAACATTGCAAATTCAATCCACCGCAGTTACATACTTGGTTTGCCTTTCTAAAAAAAAACTAAAAAAACACTCAACCTAATTGAATTTTTCCTTTTTTATATAATCACTTCTTCTCACAACTATCAAATTACCTGATTATAAAACCCTATAAAAACAGTTAATATTTTTATTATATTTAACTTACTAAATATTGCATTTTATGAAAAACTCTTGTTCAAAAAAATTTTGTTTTGGCAGTACTAGGGGGCGTTGAACCCAGGGACTCGCACATGCTAGGCAAGTGCTGTAGCACTAAGCTGTACCTCCAGCCCTTTCTCTTTGTTTTCATTTTGAGATGGGATCTCAATAACTTGTGCAGGCTGCCTCTGGCCTCGAACTCAAAATCCTCCTGCCTCAGCCTCCCAAGTCAAAGGGGGCTATAGACATGTACCACAGCCCCTAGCTAGTTCAAACATTTTTAAACAGCTTTTGAAACTTAACCTCTTTGAAGTTTTTTGGTTTGGTTTTGGTTTTGGTTTTGGAGACAAGGTCTTGCTATGTAGCCCAAGCTCAAATTCACAATTTTCCTTCCTCAGCCTCCTGAGTGCTAGGATTAAAAATGTGGACCACCAAGCTCGGATCTAAAAATCTTTTTTATATTAGAGGTTACCCGTAACAGAAAACAAAGCAAAGCAAAACAAAACAAATCCCCTGAATTTCCCACCACCTTTGGTTTTGTCATATTACTATCCTATCTCCTTCTGCTTCTTGGACCATTCATTCTCAGTTCTTTTGCCACTTAAATGTGCCGGTTTCTTTTACCTGTGTCCTCTTAACTCTAACACTTTCTCCTTGGCAGTTCAATGTCACCTATGCTGTGACAACTCCCAAAGCTCAATGTGCAGCACAGACCTCACTCCTGACCTCTAGACTCATGCTGCCAACTGCTGGCTGTTCATTGCTATTAAGATTGCCACATATATCTTAAACCTAACATGAGATAATTCCTTTCTGTTTCCCTCCTTCAAACCACAACCAAAACACTTGCTGTTTCCTGAAAGTATAATGCTGTTCCACACTACCTAGCCTTTTTACATGCTTTTCCTTCTATCTGGAATGCTGTTTCTGTCGTCCCTTTTCTTTGCAGATGTATGCCTTCAAGATCTAGCTTTTGTCACTTTCTCTGTGAACCATTCCAGGTAGGCTTGTTCAGCTCTTAGTTCCTTTAGCTTAGTACAGTGCTTGGCACATAACAAATACTAACTAAAAGTTGCCTAGATAAATAAGATGCAGCTGCTACAGAAGACAGAAAGAATGGAATCCCAGCTCTGGCTATATACCTTTGAGAAATTTATTTAACAACAACAAAAAAATTAAAATAATAACTATTTCATAGGTTGCTGTGAAGAAGAAAATAGAATTTATAGAAACAATATAGCTGGGTCTGGAAAATCAGATTTTCAAAAATGTAACCAACTGACTTTGACAAACATGCACGAGTAATTCAATGAAGAAAAGACAGACTTTCCAACAAATTCTACTAAAACTATTGGACATCTATAGGGAAACAATGAACCTCAACCTAAGTCTAGCAGGTTACATAATAATTAAATCAGACCAGAATACTGACTTAAACATAAAACCATAAAACTCTTAGAAGAAATAGGAGAAAATATCAAGGACCTAAGACTCCTCTTGATATCTAAAGCATAATTCATACAAGGAAAAATTGATAAGTTGAAACTTGTCAAAAAAACAAAAATAGGGTCTGAGGGACTGGGACTCTACCTCCATGGTAGAGTGCATGCAAAGCATGCATGAAGCCCTGGGTTCAACCTCCAGCACAAAAAACATAAAAACAAAACAGAACTTTGGCTCTGCAAAAGACTGGTTAAGGAGAGGGAAGAAAAAATAGGGAAGAAAATATTTATAAACTACATATCCACAGAGGACATATACAGAATTCTCAAAACTCAAAAATTAAAAAAATCCAAATAAAAATGGGCAAAAGGTATGAAAAAACATTTTTCAGAAAAGGGAAAAAAGCACATGAAAAGATGGTCAACATTATTAATCATTAAGGAAATGAAACTTAAAACCACAATGAGATACCACTACATACCTGTATGTTGTTAGATGCATTCTAGTCAGGTCCAACTCATAGTGACCCTAAGTACAACAGAATGAAACACTCCCCAACTCTGTGCCAGGCACATGATCTTTTCTACGTGTAAGTCCATTGTTGCAGTCACTGTGTCAATTCATGTAGTTGAGGTTCTTCCTTTTTGTCATTGACTCAACACTCCCCTAAACATAGTGTCCTTTTCCAGGGATTGGTCCCTCCTAACTGCATGCCCAAAATGCATCACACACAGTCTAGCCATCCTTGCTTCCAAGGAGCACTCTGGTTGCACTTCTTCTAGGACGGATCTGTTGGTTCTCTTGGCAGTCAATAGTATATGCAATATTCGTCTCCAGCACCATAATTCAAAGCATCAGTTCTTCTCCTGTCTCCCTTATTCACTGTCCAGCTTTTAGAAGCATATGATGCAACTGAAAATACATGGTATGAGTCAGGTGCACCTTTTTCTTCAATATGACATCTCTACTTTTCAACACTTTAAAGAGGTCTTTTGCAACAGCTTTTCCCAATGCAATGCATCTTTTGATTTCTTGATTGTTGCTTCCATAGGTGTTGACTGGAGAACTAAGGAAAACAAAATCTTGGACAACCTCAATCTTTTCTCTGTATATCATGATGTTGTATACTAACCCAGGTGTTAGGATTTTTGTATTCTTGATATTGAGGCACAATCCATACTGAAGGCTGTGTTCTTTGATCTGCCTCAGTAAATGTTGCAAATCCTCTTTACTTTCAGCAAGCAGAGTTGTGTCATCTGCATAACACAGGTTGTTAAAGAGCCTCCCTCCAATTCTGATGCTGCATTCTTCATAAAGTCTAGCTTCTCTGATTATTTGCTCAGCCTAGAGATTGAAGAGACAGGGTGAAAGGATACAGCCATGACATACACTTTTCTTGACTTTAAACCAGGCACTGTTTCCTTATACTTTTGGAACAACTGCTTTTGGTCCATGTACAGATAGCAAAGCAAAAGGTTATTAAAAAGACAGGAAAAAAGAAAAGACCAAATTTTAAAAGAGGCTCTGAAACTTACCTTTGAACATCAAACATCCTAAGTGAAAGGAAAACATAATGAATACATACCTGTAAGAACATCTAAAATAAAAAAAAATAGTGACAGTACCTAATGCCAGTAAGGATAGGGAGATACTAGATCACTTATATACTGCAAATCAGAATATAAATGTTGTAGCCCCTCTGGAAAACAGTTTAGTGGTTTATTTTAAAAACTAAACATGCAAGCTAAAATCTGTGGTGCATACCTGTAATCCCAGTGACTCAAGAGGGTGAAGTAGGAAGATTGAGAGTTCAAGGCCAAAGGCAGCCTGTAGAATTTAGTGAGATCCTTTCTTAAAATAAAAAATAAAAAAGGGACTGGGAGTACAGCTCAGTGGTGGAGCACATACCTAGCATACATGAGGCTCTCAGTTCAAACCTCCAGTACTGATTGAAAAAACTAAACATACAGCTACCATATGACCCAGAATTTACACTCCTGGGCGTTTATTTTAGAGAAATAAAAATACATAGTCACAACAAAACCTGCACATGGATGTTCATAGTAGCTTTGCCCATAAAAGCCCAAAACTATGAACAACCCAGATATTTCTAGTGAACACTGAATAATTAAACAGACTGTTATGCATGCTAACCATGGAATACTACTTAATAATAAAAAGGAATGAACAACTGACACACAGTGCAACAATTTGGATACATTTCCATAGAATATGTGGACAGAAAAAAGCGGATCTCAAAGGGTAAAGAATGTTTGATTCCATTTATATAACATCTTTAAATAACAAAATTAGGGAAATTCAGAACAGATTAGTAGTTAAGGAGGGGACGAGGACAGAAGGGAAGTAGATTTGACTAAAAGGAGGCAATAGAGGGATCCCTGTAATAATAGAAATGTTCTACATTTTCACTGTACCAATGACAATACCCTATCTACGACATTATTTGATAGATTTGCAAGGTGTTACCATTGGGAAAAACTGGGTAAAAAGTACAGGTGAATGCTCTGTTTTATTTCATACAACTGCATGTGAAGCTATAATTATCTCAAAATAAATTATTTAATGAAAAATTAAGCCTGGCAGGATATATATATATATATATATATATATATATATATATATATATATGTAATGCCTGCAGCCGTAGCCCTGTGGCATCAAATCCTGTCAGATATTGGAAGCTAAGCAGGGTGGGGCCTGGTTAGTACTTGGATGGGAGACCACCTGGGAACACCAGATACTGCAGGCTTGGGAGAAGGACCTGGCAACCCGCTCCCAATAATCAATCTGCCATTGAAAACCCTATGAACAGCAAAGAAGCACTGACAAGTGTTTCGCCTGTTGTATATAGGGTCGCTATGAGTCGGATACGGACTCGACGGCACCTAACAACATATATATATATGTTGTTGTTGTTAGGTGCCGTTGAGTCGGTATCCGACTCATAGGGACCCTCATAGGGTTTTCAATGGCTGAGTACTTCAGGATTGCCTTGGGAGTGGATTGCCTAGTATATAAAACATTAATGGTAGAATCTAGGTGACAGGTGTACAGATGGGTATACAAAATTCTTGAAAATTAGCTGTGTTTTTAAAATACTTCTTAGTAAAATTAGCAAAAGAAACTTCCATTAACTATGGTAATGATTCTGAGACTAACTCCCTCGTTATCACAATATAAAGCATAAACTTAACATAGATCTAACTTATTCAAAGTATTCAGAAGTACTTCTTTTCCAGTAGCATGTTTGTTAAATAAACTTACCCACAGAAAAAGAGAGTAACTGCATACAATGGTTTCTCATCAATGGGGCTTTTCCAAAGTTGTTGTTGTTAGGTGCCGTGGAGTTGGTGTCCAACTCACAACGACCCTACCCTACCTACAACAGGGGAAACACTATTGTCAGTGCTTCTCTGCTGTTCATAGGGTTTTCAATGGCGGATTGATTTTTGGGAATGGGTTGCTGGGTCCTTCTCTCAAGCCTACAGCACCTGGTGTTCCCAGGCGGTCTCCCATCCAAGTACTAACCAGGCCTGACCCTGCTTAGCTTCCGAGATCTAACAGGATTGGATGCCACAGGGCTACAGATGCAGACTTTTCCAAAGTAGAGGAAGCAAATGTTGCTGATTCATGAGTCTATCCTGAATTTGGGAATAAAGAGGTTTTGCAACTCCCTACCTTCCACCTCACCTTTATCCGGTGTTTCCAATATTTATTTTTCCTACAAATTATCAAATTCTTCTTTCTGCTGGCTTTCTTTCCATAGAGTGGACAGTTCTCTAAGGATTGCGTTGCTCAAACATTGTACTGCTAGGTGACACCACAGCTGTCGTGTTCTCCCTGGCGTAGCTTTGAGTGAAGGACAAATTATAGTAACCTATGGCATTAACCCAAACATTTGAAACGGTGTTGAGGAATAATTAAAATCTACATAATATTTTACAGCTTATACAGCAATTTGACATGTATTACATGTATTGACATGTACTACATGTATTACCTTATTTGATCATTTCAATAACTCAGAAGTAGGCTCTTTCTATTTTATGATGAAGAAATTGTGGCCTGGAATCAACTGACACATCTAAAGTCATACCTGAAAAAAACAGCTGACACTTAAGTGTAGATTTAAAGTTCGAAGTTTGGTGATTCCCAGAGGTGAAGAATATCTCTAGAAAGCAGTGCTAAGATCCCTGACCAGTGTAGATGAAGGTACCAAGAAAAGCAAGGAAGATAGAAGCCCATTCAGAGAGAGACAGAGACATAGAGAGAGTGGCCTCTGTGAATATCAACAGTCTCTTTTGTAGGCAAAATATTGGATATTGTATAAGCTTGTGGACCTCATACTTAAAACTGAGCTGCTATTTATGTGATCATTGTTGTTGTTTGGTGCCCTTGAGTCGTGTCCAATGGTCATAGGGCTTTCAATGGCTGATTGTTTCATGATTGTTTGAGGAGTGGACTGCCACATCCTTCTCCCGTTTTCCGTACTGGAGATCAAACCTGGGTCCTCGGGAAGTACGGAGCAGCACTCTGCCAACTGAGCTAAATCCCAGCCCATTATGTGATCATTGTTGTTGTTGTTAGGTGCTGTCGAGTTGGGTTGGACTCATAGCAACTCTGTGTACAACAGAATGAAACACTCTCTGACACTGTGTCATGCCTGGCACTATGTCAGTGCTTCTCTGCTGTTCATAGGGTTTTTGAAGGCTGATTGTTTCAGGATTGTTTCAGGAGTGGGCTGCCAGGTCCTTCTCCAATTTTTGCAGTGCTGGGGATTGAACTCAGGGCCTCAGAGCACACAGAGCAAGCACTCTACCAACTGAGCTAAACTCCAGTTGCTACTGCTTTAATAGCTGTCATATTTCTCTTCAGAATTTCTGCAACAGCCATGAGACAGGCCACCCAAATCAGTTGTCTAACACTAATCTCACACTCCTGCATATTCCTCAGCACCTGGGACAGTGTCTGGCACAAAGTAGGCGTGCAACCACCATTTGCTGAGTGAAGAAGTGAATGAATGAATTCCCATCCTCATGGAGTTTACAGTACAGTTAAGTGATCAACATTAAACAAGTATCACTAGATATTGGGGAAATCTTAACATTCCTGGCTACCTGAGACTCTTCAATGGATTAGAGCCCTGATCCAGATGAGCGTCTCAGGGATGAATGGCTGGGGTTACTTTTCACTGTGGGCCCAAGAGACCAGGAGAGGAAGATAATTTACACAGATGAGCCCCATGAGAACAAACACATCAACTAATTCTTCTTTTCTCTCTTAATGATGCCTCCACTTGTTGATAATGGCATTTAAGTTGCTGTGATGATTTGATTGGGGAAGAGTGAGTTGAATTAGCTAGGAGAGAATTAGGAGTAAAGCAATAAGGTGGAATAAGGTTTATTATGTTAGTCAGACTTTCCCTCTTTCTATTGCTGTGACAAATACCCGAGAAAAACAGTTTAAAGGGAGAAGAGAGATTTATTTTGGCTCATATTTTCTGAGGCTTCAGTTCATGATTGGCTGGCCCATTACTTGTAGGCCCACGGCAAGGCAGAAACATCATGTTGGAAGAGCACGGCAGAGGAAAGTTCTTCCCCTCCTGGCAGCCAGGAAGCAAAGAGGGGAGACAGGAAGGGGCCAGGGCAAGATATAGTCCCCAAGGACACACCCCCAGTGACCTACTTCCTCAAGCTAGGCCCTATCTCCTAAATTTCCAGAACCTCTCAAAATAGTGCCACCAGCTGGAAACCAAGCTGTCAATACATCAGCCCATGTGGAACATTTCATATTCAAACCATAGCTCCCTTCCTCCCTCCCTCTCTCTTCTCTTCTCTTTCTTTCCTTCCTTCCTTTTTTTCTTTCTCTTTCTTTTCTTTCTTTTTCCTTCTTTCCTTCCTTCATTCCTCTCTCCCTCTCCCTCTCTTTCTTTCTTTCTCTCTCTCTCTCTCATACTTAGGTATTGAGCCCAGAGCCTCACACATGCTTAACAAGTGTTCTACCACTTAGCTACCCATGCAGTCCATTTTTTATTTCTAATCTTGAGACAGGGTCTTGCTAAGTTATGAAGGCTGCCTCTGACCTTAAACCTGTGATCCTCACACGTTGGCCTCCCAAGTCACTGGGATTACAGGTGTGAGCCTCTGCACCTGGCTCAAATCATAGCATTTATTTATATATATATTAGGCAACTAAAATATTTTATTTAGCAACAATTATAGATTCATATGCAGTTGTAAGAAATGATGCTGAGAAATCTTGTTTATCCTTTCCCTAATTTCCCCCATGACAACATCTTGCCTAATGATAATACAATATCACTTCCAGGAAATTGACAATAATATAATACACCTATCTTAGTTTTGCATCGATTCCTGTGCACATATATTTAGCATCTATGTAATTTTGTCTCATGTGCAGATTGGTGCACCCAGCACCACAGTGAAGAATAGAGCAGTTTCATCACGAGGATTCCTCATAGTACCTACTTTTAATAACCACAGCTAGTCCCCTCCAAACCCAACCCCTCAGTGATCCCTAGTGTGTTTTCCATCTTTATAATTTTGTCATTTCAAAATTATATAAATGGAATCATACAATTATCTTTTGAGATTGGCTTTTCTTTTAAGCTCAGCATAATTCCTTTGAGATCCATCAAAGTCATTGAATCGATATTGTTGTTAGGTACCGTCGAGTCGGTGTACGACTCATAGTGACCCTACATACAACAGGTGAAATACTATTGTTAGTGCTTCTCTGATATTCATAGGGTTTTCAATGGCAGATTATTTTTTGGGAGTGGGTTGCTTCTCTCAAGCCTACAGCACCTGGTGTTCCCAGGTGGTCTCCCATCCAGGTACTAACCAGGCCTGACCCTGTTTAGCTTCTAGGATCTGACAAGATCAGACGCCACGGTGCTATGGCAGCAGGCACTGAATCAATAGTGGTTCCTTTTTGTTGCTGACTTGTATTCTGTGGTATAAATAAATGAACCACAGTTTATTCATTTATTGAAAGACTTCTATGTTGTTTCCAGCTTGGGGCTATTATTAATAAAGCCATTGTAAACATTTGGGTGCAGGTTTTTGTGTGAACGTAAATCTTCATTTCTCTGGGAGAAATGCCCAGGAATGCACTTACTGGGTTACATGGTAGTTACGTGTATATATTTTTAAAGAAGCTGTCAAACACTTTGCCAGAGTGAATACACCATTATACACTTCTACCTGTTATGTATGAGGAGTTCATTTTCTAGTTTCTTTACATTTTTGCAAGCAGTTGATGTTGTTTTGTGTTTGTGTTTGTTTTGCTTTGTTTTGTTTTTAGCCATTCTGTTAAGTAGGTAGTGAAATGCCACTGGGGTTTTAATTCTCATTTATCTAATACCTAATTGTGTTGAACATTTTTTGTAAGCTTAAATGCTTTTTGTAAATTATTTTGAGTGTAATGTCTATTTGTGTAGTTTTTTCTTTTTCCTTATCCGTTCATGTAGTTTGCCCATTTTCTAACCACATTATTCTAAGTTGAGCTTTGAGAGTTCTTTATATTTCCTAGATACATGTCTTTTGTTGGTTATGTGCTTTACAAGTATTTTCTCCTTCACATTTATTAAAATTGCTCCCTGTTAGCTGGACTTGAAACACTGTACTGTATACTCCCATAGGGTCCAATGATGAACCTGAAGTTGGTAAGTTCTGAAAATCAATCCTCTTTACTGTCACTATACTAGTGACCCAATAAAAGGCAGAACTATTGCAGATGAGTCCTGTTACTGTTAAAAACCTATATAGACCAAGTTCTAGGCTAGGAGCTAAAGTAGTTAAGCTGGGTGCTATGGTACCTGTCTGTTATCCCAGAGACTCAACTCAGGAAGCTGAGGCAGGAGGATCACAGGTTTAAGGCCAGAGGCAACATGCATAATTTAGCAAGTCTCTGTCTCAAAAGTGGGGGAGGGGCTTGGAATGCAGCTCAGTGGTAGTGCCCTTGCCTAGTATGCACAGGCCCAGGGCTGTTGTTGTTGTTAGGTGCCGTCGAGTCGGTATTCGACTCATAGCGACCCTCAGAGGGTTTTCAATGGCAGACTGTTTCGGGATTACCTTGGGAGTGGATTGCCAGGTCCTTCTCCCATTTTTGCGGTGCTGGGAATTGAACTCGGGACCTCAGAGACTGCGGTGCAGCGCTCTACCAACTGAGCTAAATCCCAGCCCTGCCCCAGTACTGTTGTTGTTGTTGTTGTTAGGTGCCGTCGAGTCGGTATCCAACTCATAGCGACCCTCTGTACAACAGGGGAAACACTACTGTCAGTGCTTCTCTGCTGTTCATAGGGTTTTCAATGGCGGATTGATTTTGGGGAGGGGGTTGCCAGGTCCTTCTCCCAAGCCTACAGCTTCTGGTGTTCCCAGGCGGTCTCCCATCCAGGTACTAACCAGGCCTGACCCTCCTTAGCTTCCGAGCCCTGTGGAATCCGATCCCGTCAGATCTCGGAAGCTAAGCAGGGTCGAGCCTGGTTAGTACCTGGATGGGAGACCGCCGGGAACACCAGAAGCTGTAGGCTTGGGAGAA
>VMDO01026036.1:0-27305 GCA_007922755.1 Pedetes capensis | reverse complement strand
ATACAAACATGGTGTCTTTTTCTTCTACCATTATATTTTGCTGGAAAAGGGAGGCATGGAGACTGTGATTTAAAATGTCATGGAGGAAGAACACAAGAAAAGGAAACAAAAGGTGTGTAAATTTGAAAGTAAGACATAAAACTGACTTTGTTCATGGATGATATTATCTATGTAGGAAATCTGAAAGAATAAAAAAATTCTGAAGTAAAAAGCAATTATAGCAAGGTTGTACGACACAAGATAAATATACAAAAGTTAATCATTTTTCTACATGTCAGCAATTAATGAGTTGAATCTGAAATTTAAAACACAATGTCATTTACGTTAGCACCACCGAAATTTAAACATTTTTGTCCAAATCTAACAAAATATGTACAAGATCTGTATGAAATAAACTACAAAACTCTGATGAAGAGAATTAAAGAAAAACTAAATAAAGTAGAAAATTTATATCCATAATTAGGAAAACTGTATATTGATATGATGTCAATTCATCTCAAATTGATTTGTAAAGTCAATTCGGTTCCAATAAAACTCTCAGATAATTATTTTGTGGCTTTGGCAAACTGATACTAAAGTTTCTGTGGAGAGACAAAAGACCCAGAAG
The DNA here is from genome assembly GCA_007922755.1 of Pedetes capensis. NCBI lineage: Eukaryota > Metazoa > Chordata > Mammalia > Rodentia > Pedetidae > Pedetes > Pedetes capensis. Next base: position 26,698 of record VMDO01026036.1, on the reverse strand, counting down.
AGCTAACAGAATGTTGAAGAAGAACAAAATTGAATGAATGACCCTACCTGTCTTCAAGATTACTGTAAAGCTATAGTATCAAAGAAAACGTGGTATTGGTGAAATAGCACACAAATAGCAGAATAGAAAACTCAGAAACAGACTCACATAAGAATGATCTGCTGATTTTTGACAAATAAGCAAAAGCACAATGGAGCAGAAACAGTCTTTCTAAGAAGTGGTGCTGGAACAACAGAACATCCACACACTAAAAAATGATTCTAGATAGTAACCTCACAAGCTTCACAAAAACTAACTTGACACGGACCATATGCCAGTGTGCAAAATTCAAAAGTATGACATTTCTAGAAGATAACCTGGGTGAAAACCTATATAATCTTGGATGTGATGGGTGATGACTTCTCAGATGTAACACAAAAATAATGCTACATTAAAGCATTAATTGATAAGCTGGGCTTCATTAAATTAAAAACTTCTGTTTCACAAGAGACAATGAAAATAGAACAAGAGGACAGTCTATGGTCTGGGAAAAATATTTGCAAAGATACACCTTATATAAGATTGTTATCAAGATGTACGAAGAACTCTTAAAACTCAACAATAAGAAGACAACTTGATTAAAAAATCAGCCCAAAGATTTGAGAAGACATCTCACCAAAGAAGATATTCAAGTGGCAAATAAGCATATTAGAAAATGTTGTGCATTATATTATTTAGAGAAATGGAATTCGAAACACAATGAGATACCAATAAACAATTATTAGAATAGCCAAAATCTGAAATGCTGACAACATCAAATATGACAAGGATGTGGAACAATCAGAGATATCATTCACCGTGGGTTGGAGTACAAAATAGTATAACCACTGCAGATGATAGTTGGGAAGTTTCTTCCAAAACTTTGCATGGTATATCATTCACCAAATTCTTCTAAAGGAGTTGAGAACTCATGTCCACATAGCAAACTGCACATGAATGTTTATAGGATGTTTATTTATAACTCTTAAAGCATGGAAGAAACCAAGATGTTCTTGTTGTCTAAATGTACACATATCTTATTGTCTGAATGTACACACATTCAGACAATAGACAAGTACTCAGTTCTAAAAATCAATGAGCTACTAAACCATCAAGCAAAGTGGGGAAACTAAATGCATATTTGTAAGTGAAAGAAGCCAATCTGAAAAGGTTACATACTATTTGATTTAAACTACATGACATTCTGGAAAAAGTAAAACAATGGAGATAGTAAAAAGATCAGTGGTTTTCAGGGGTTTGGAATAGGGAGAGGGATAAATAGGTGGAGCATAGATTTTTATGGAAAGGAAAATATGCTGTATATTTCAAATCCTCTTCACTTTCAGCAAGCAGAGTAGTGTCATCTGCATAATGCAGGTTGTCAGTGAGTTTCCTTCAATCATGATGGTGAATTCTTCTTCATAAAGCCCAGCTTCTTGGATTATTTGCTCAACACAGAAATTGAAGAGATATAGTGAAAGGTCATAGCCCTGATACACACCTTTCTCAACTTTAAACCAAGCAGTGTTTCCTTGTTCTGGTTGAATGATGGCCTCCTGGTCCATGTACAGATTCCTCATGAGTACAGTTAAGTCCTCTGGTATCCCATTTTTGCAGTGTTATCCATAATTTGTTACAAGCCACACAGTCAAATGCCTTTGGATAATCAATGAAACACAGACAGACATCTTTCTGATATTCTCTGCTTATGGCTAATTTCTATCTGACATCAGCAATGACGTCTCTGGTTCCATGCCCTTTTCTGAATCAGGTTTGATTTTCCAGCAGTTCTGTGTCTACATACTGCTATAGTCTCTTTTGAATGATCTTTAGTAAATTTCTTCTCTGGGTAAAAATTTCCAAAGTCCTGCTCCCAGACAGCCATTTCCAAAAAGCTAGAATCCCATCTCCCATAATTCCCACAGCTTCCATAAGCAGTGCTATCAGCTGGGGATCAAATGTTAAAATATCACCTTTGGGGGACATTTAGATCCAAACCATAACAAATTGTTCTTCAAAAGTCTTTTTAAAAAATAATATAATGGATAATCCAAAGGAAAAACCATAGTGCTTTTGTATGATAAAATAGAGAGAAGAGCATGGGCCCAGAAGATCAGAGAAAGTTTGTCTGAAGTTATAATTTCCTAAGTGTGACCTAGAATGATAATAAATTAGGTAGATGATATGAGAGATTTTAGGTAAAGGAGAAATTTTCTTGGGCAAAATGTATACTGTGTAAGAAGGTTTAGTGTTTTAGAAATTGAAACAATTACAGAGGAAAGAAATGGTTTAGGGTAAGGCCAGAAAAGTGGGCACTCAATGGTTCTTAGATCTTAAGAAAATTTAAAAAAATAATTGAAGTATGTTAAGGTAGTATGTTACTAGAAAATATTCACATTTTAAAATATTTTTCTGATCGAAAGAGGATAAATGGATTGGAAGCCTTCTGGGACAATTAAAAGACTATGGTAGTGGGCCAGGGAAGGATGGTAAAAATGAGGATCAAGAAAAATTAATGCATTTAAGAAGTACTTAGGATTGGCATGGAGTTGATTGATCATAGGGCATTAGAAGTCAAACAATGGTTAAAATTCTTCCATCAAAAACAGGAAACATGGATCCATCTACTGTGAAGCACAAAGTTCTGAGAAAGGTCTGTTTCAGAAGAAAGATTATGCATTCTGTTGGACATATTAACATTGAGATTTCTTTGACACATCCAAGTAAAGATATTGAACTGCCATTTCATATGTGGAACTGGACCTCTTCTGACAGATCTGGGCTTAAGAAACCTATTTGGGATTCACTGGAAAAAAATGTAAAATGTGACAAGGGGAAAGAAAAGTGTCTGAGACAGAACCCTAAGGAACACTTTTCTGATGGCAATGGAACAGAGGATGAGGAGCTTACAGTTTCAGAGCTACAGACAAGAGACAAGACTTATAACAAGGTTTGTAGGACTCTGAAGTCCAGAATTCAAGATGTAAGTCTTGATGTATAATCCAACAGATCAAGAGACTGGCACACAAAAATCACATGATCATCTTAATTGATGCTGAAAAGGTCTTCGACAAAGTGTAACACCTCTTCATGATTAAAACACCGGAGAAGATAGGCATAACAGGCAAATAAGTTAACACCATAAAAGTCATCTATGACAGACCTACAGCCAACATTACATTAAATGGAGAAAAACTGAAACCATTTCCTCTAGGATCTGGAACAAGACAAGGATGTCCACTCTTTTCTATTCTATTTAGCATAGTAACTTAAGTCCTTGCCAGAGCAATCAGACAAGAGAAATAAATCAAAGGGATACAGATTGGCAGTGAAGAGGTCAAACTGTCATTATTTGCAGATGACATGATACTCTACCTAAAAGACCCCAAAACCTCATCCAGAAAACTTTTAGATCTAATAAACTCCTTCAGCAAAGTGGCAGGATATAAAATCAACACGCAAAATCAATAGCTTTCCTTTACATCAACTGTAAGAAGGAAGAGAAGGAAATTACAGATACAATACCTTTCATGATAGCCCACCAGAAAATTAAGTACCTTGGAATCAATCTAACCAAAGACCCTATAGACTTCTACAAGCAAAATGTCAAAACATTAAAGAAAGAAATCACAGTAGATACTAAAAAATGGAAGGATCTTCCCTGCTTCTGGATAGGGAGAATCAATATAGTAAAAATGGTTATCCTATCAAAAGCAATCTATAGATTTAATGCAATCCCCATTAAAATTCCAATGACAGACTTTACAGAAATAGAAAAAACAATCCAAAAATTCATATGAAATCACAAAGGACCACAAATAGCCAAAACACTCTTAAGCTGCAAAACTAGTGTAGGTGGAATCACAATCCCGGACTTTAATCCATACTACAGGGAGGTGGTGGCAAATACAGTTTGGTATTGGAACAAAAATAGGCCTGAAGACCAGTGGAACAGAATAGAAGATCCAGAAATACCTCAACACACCTATAACCACCTAATTTTTGACAAAGGAGCAAAGCAAGTAAATTGGAAAAAGGATAGCTTTCTCAATAAATGGTGCTGGGAAATATGGATATCCACTTGCAGAAAAATGAAAACCAACCTGCATCTCTCAATATGCACAACAGTTAACTCAAAATTGATAAAAGACCTCAACATAAAACCAGAAACTTTAAAATTAATAGAAGATAAGATAGGCAATATGCTACAACATATAGGCATAGCAAAGTGTTCCCTTAATAGGACTCCAATTGCTCAAAAAATTGCAACAAGAATAGATAAATGGGATTACATGAAATTAAAATGCTTCTGTACAGCAAAGGAAACAACAAAGTCAAGGAAATTCCCACTGAATGGGAAAAAATATTCTCATCCCATACATCAGACAGAGGTCTAATTACCAGAATTTATAAAGACCTCACGAAAAGATACCCAAGAAAACAACTAACCCAATACACAAATGCACAAAGGAACTAAACAGACAGCTTTCAAATGAAGAGGCCCGTAAAGCCATGAAACATGAAAAAATGCTCAATATCCCTAGCCATTAGAGAAATGCAAATCAAAACAATGCTGAGATTCCACCTTACTCCAGTAAGAATGGCCAAGATCAATAAAACTTCTAACAACAAATGCTGGCGAGGTTGTGGAGAAAAGGGAACATTCTTATACTCCTGGTAGAGCTATAAATTAGTCCAATCACTTTGGAAATCAATATGGAGGTACCTTAGAAAACTAAAAATAGATCTACCATATGACCCAGATATAACACTATTGGGAATTTACCCAAAGGGAGATGTGTCATCATACCACAGAGATACCTGCATCACCATGTTCAATGCAGCACTTTTTTCAGTAGCAAGGATATGGAACCAACCCATCAACAGAAGAATGGATAAAAAAACTATGGTACATATACACAATGGAATACTACTCAGCAATAAAAAAATTAAATAATGTCATTTGCAGCAAAATGGATGTAATTGGAGAAAATTATTTTAAGTGAAGGAACACAAGCCCCAAAAGAGAAATACCACATGTCCTCACTCATATGTGGGAGCTGAATCAAAAATTAAAAGAGGGAAAAAAATCCCATGTGGAGGTCAGAACATAATAAAAAGCTAAAGTTGACTTAGCAGAGAAGGGACAATCTGGGGAGTGCAAAAGAAGGAGGGAGGGAGCTAGCAAATGATGGAAATCCTGGGAGAGGAGAGGGGGGAGGGGAGGAACATGGAGGAGTGAGGAATGGGGGAGGGGGTGACCTCAGGTGAATAGCCCAACTTTAATAGTTCTGGAAATAAATATAATTATACCAATAACACCAAAGAACGGTAATAACATGGATGGACTAGAAAATTCAGGTAATAGTACTGACAATGTAAAAAGATAGTTCACTACAGAAAAAGCTTCAATCTTAAACATACTTGGGATCCAAGAATATACAGAAAAATATTACCACAAAAAGACATGCAAATGGAAGAGAGGTCATTAATGGGGCAGTGGGATGGGGGAGGAAGTGCACAAGAGGGTAAAGGGAAACTTATCTATGCAATGTACAACAAAATGCATATATGGAAATGTCAAGGTGAAATGCATGTCAGAATGAATCACATAAAGTTGTACATTACAAATTTCCAATAAAAAAAGATGTAAGTCTTATTCTGTTTAAGAGCACTTTTGGAAGCTTTAAGACATTCTATCTTCTGAATGGATGGAGATCATGGAGATTTAAAAGACACATAGAAATATCTTCTTCAAAAGTGATCTGTATTCACTTTTTACCATAACTAGACAAATTTGCTTAGAATTTCTTCTTTCCTTTATTGGGCAATATTTTAAGTTGCTACAATATAAAAGTATTTGCCAAATTTTATGTCTAAAATTAAGAGACAATTTTCTCTTGCTTGTCTCCAATTTGCCTGATAATAAATGTGTTCCTCAAGACGTAAGAGTTACTATGACAAAATAATTTCTTGGTTTCACAAAATAGTGCTAGGTAGAACAATATCATAAAAATGATTCACACATAAAAATGCTAATAAATATGGAGAAATCAAAGGTAATATTAGTTGTACTTCTATGAAAACAATACCAGAATCAGTGGAAACTGATACATATCATTTTCACTAATAATTCCCAAAGAGTGTGTTCTGAGATCTTTGTAAGGTAAAAATTTAATATAGGGACATCCAGATGATTGAATTTTACAAGAGAAATATATGTGCTTTTTACATCCCATTCTTACAGATGTAGATGTAGGTTGCATCATGTTCTACCATATTGTTGTTAGGTTCCTTCGAGTCGTGTCCAATTCATAGGGCCCTCATAGGATTTTTGATGGCCAATTGTTTCAAGATTGTTTTGAGAAGGGACTGATAAGTCCTTCTGTTTTTGTGGTTCTTGGGATTGAACTCAGTGCCTCAGAGAGCACAGAGTAGCACTGTACCAACTGGTTGCCCTTCACCATATTACATCTGTCTGAATACATATAGGCTGGGATTTAGCTCAGTTGGTAGAGTGCCACTCTGCAGTCTCTGAGGTCCCGAGTTTGATTCCCAGCACTGCAAAAATGGGAGGATGTGGCAATCCACTCCTGAGGCAATCCTGAAACAGACATTGAAAACCTTCGGAGAGTTGCTATGAGTTGGAATTGACTCGACAGCACCTAACAACAACAACAACAACAACAACAAATATACATATTTAACATTGGTATGTATGTTTGTCTTACTCTGTAATGTTGGAAGAAATTCTTTGCAGGAAACAGATTTGTGTATGCCATAAGGAACAGATATAAATGTCAAATCTATGCTATGCAAGTCAATTAAATATATGTTGTCCTTTAGACACTTTAAACTTCTAAATCATGATCAAATATGTTTACTTCTACATTTCTAATTTTTAAAACAGATTGAATTTATTATTTTTAGAGCAGTTTTAGGTTCATAACAAAATGGAATATTATTAAGGTACAGTAATTTTTCTCATACTGAATTTTAAAATGATACTTTATTTTGATTATAAGTTATACAGGGTTGGGAAAAGATGATTCTAGCAGTCTATTGCAGCCCAATTTTCATCCACTTTCAATATCAAACTTAATTCATTCTCTTTTTTGAGTTTACCATTCAGATTGGATGAAAGATTCCAAGAAAAATCATTGAAGGACTTTCACTTTTTTGGGAGAAAGGTGTGGTAGGCTCTGGAGAGATCAGAACAAAATGATTCTAGGAAGAGCTTGATCCATGAAGATCTTTGTAAAATCAGGAAAAGGAGAAGACTGATGTTTACAGTAGTATTTTGTCAGATCCCTAAGGTTTGTTTTCCGGATGGCCATGCAATAGTTAAACAGTTGAACCAAATTCCATCTGCTTTTAAGCTTAAAGAGCACAAGGGGACAAAAGAACAGAGACCTGTCACCAGATTCTCTGGGAGACTGACAAGTGGGCAGCTAATGTACCACTGCTTATGAGGGAAGAGACTATTGCACCATCTATTGATTGTCTTGGATTTCAGTTTCAAAGGGATTCCAGCAGATTGAACAGAAGCCTGCTAAATATATAAAGGACATATTAAGCAAAAATGAGAGAAAGTGAGCAAGAGAGCACATGCTAGAGAGAGCTGTTTACTGTTACAAAAAACTGCCTGACCAAACAGTAACAGAAAAATGTTTAAAATATTTGGGAACAAAACAATAACTTATTTGTAGAGTTCCCACTACAATTTTTGAATAAAAGAAAATCAGTAGGAGATTGAACAGCAAGTAAAGTCTTAATTTAATGGGACAGATTTTTAAGAGGAAGAATGTCTCAAACTATAGAACAAAAACGAAAAGATAGAGCATATTAGATAATTCAATTTCATCTATTATAAGTAAATGTTTATTTTTCTGATTATAAAAAAATAATAAAAACAAATACAAAAACTGTTTCTCCAAATCTTTACTTCTCAAAAATTAAGAAGAATTACTGGATTAACTTAGACAAAATTGGAAATCAGAATTGTTATTTATTTTCCAGAAATTAAAGAAATGTTAAACTCATTACACTAAAATGAATGGAAACACATATCTGTCTCTATATCTATCTCTATATATAGTGTTCAGAAAGAAAAATAAAGCCATGATTACCTTATTTAAGTGGGATGATTAAAAATAATATTAGCAAAAATGATAAAAGTAATCAATAAACATAAACTGTAGAACCAATTAATAAGGAAAAAATGATAAAAATGAATGTCAACTCTGATTCTTATAACTCTAAACATTAGCAAACTGTATAAAACATTAATATATTCAAGACAGTGAAGAATAAAAATATAAAAAGAAGGGAGTCCTAAAATCCCAATTGTTTCCAACAGAAAAAAACTAAAAGAATTTTCAGGAAATATTGCATGTAGCAACTTGGAAATGTACTTTAAATCCTTAAAAAGGAGCTGGGGTTTAGCTTTGATGAGAGAACATTTGCTTAGCATGCTCTGAGGTCTGAGTTCGATCCTCTGCACCACGCAAAAAAAATCCTAAAGAAATAATTTCCAGGAAAAATACAAATTGCTAAGCTTAATACAAGAAAGAAAAATTAAATGGATCAATTATGAGAAAAATAAATACAAAAATATTAAAATGATATTTAAAAAGTAACAGGATAAGAAGGATTCAAAGGTAATATTAGCTTTTAAAAAGCATCATTAAAATGTTATTTAAACTATGTTCTATTATAGAGAAATATAAAACTTTATTGAATGATGGAAAAACATAAACAATGTAATATATTTTTAAGAGATTTGCAATTAGAATTACAAATGGGCTTTAATTTTTGTTGTTTAAAATGTATAAAACAAACATGTCTAAGAATAATCAAGTGAATATGAAAAGGATAATTACTATATGGGAATGTGCTTTCTTAAACAGTTTATATTCAAACAGATCATAACAGTAAAGGGTTGAGATTCTTATTTATACTGTTTTGTCTTCCTATCATTTTTGTATGACTCACTATGTGTTTAATTGATTGTTTACTTTTTCTCCTATGGAGAAGAATGTAAGCTCCACAATTAGTGACATTGGTTTACTGCTTATGTCCGGTACTAGAAAAGTGCTAGGACACAGTGAGTGCTCCATTAAAATCATTTAAAGACTTGGGCCTCCTGGTACCTGCTTTTAATTCCACCTATGTAGGAGGCTGAAGCATGAGTAGCAGTGAGCTGGAGGCCATGGGCAGCTTGTGCAAATAGTGAGACCCTGTCTCAAAATAAACTAAATAAGTGCATTTTAAAAAGGGGCTGATGTGCAGCTCAGTAGTACAGGAGTTGCTTAGCATGTGTGAGGCCCTCGGTTCAGTTCCCTAGTAGTGTGCTGTAAATGCTGATGGTTTGATGAATAAAACCCATGCTCCCAGTATAACCTAGGGGATAAATTTCTGAGTGAAAATGTCAATGTAATCTTTTCTGAGGAGAGTAAATACTCTGTTTCCAATTAGGATTTAAAAAGTGAAATTACATATAAAAATGTCTTAAAAATCTCAAAAATACATTAATTCAGATAGAGAGATCTTGAGCAATGCACAGTAACACCCTTATCTGAAAGAGCAAGTAAGGATTGTGAAGCACCAGTGTTTTATAATATGCAAGAAATTCATATTTGGTCACAAGATATTTCAAGACAAGAGATAGGATATAAACATCAGAAGTACTATATTCTCAAGAAGAACAGATCTTGTATTTAATATCTTAGAATGTAAAACATGAAATGCTAAATAAAGAACATTGAATTTTTATCAATATAAGTCAGAATACTTGTAGCCTATATTGTTGAGATGACTAACAAAAGATTTTATAATTTTCTTCACTTTTATTAATATTATTGTTTCTGAGATTGTTTTCCAGGGAATATAAGTTGTAGTTTCTTGTAGGAAACTTTTAGCATCATTCCCAATAAACAGATAATGATAAAACCTTTCATATTTCAATTATATAGGCCAAGCTGAATAATGGAGTATGCCAGCTCTGCTTTGGAGGAAGAGGTCATAAAAGACTGTCTGAACTTAGAAACCTTGATCAACACTAAGACCTACCAAAACAAAAATCCTTACGACTGGGTCAGTATGCAACTTCACAATAAATGGAGAAAAGATTGAGGTTGTACAAGATTTTGCTTTGCTTGGCTCTCTAATCAACACCTGTGGAAGCAGCAGTAAAGAAATCAAAAGACACATTGCTCTAGGAAAAGCTGTGGCAAAAGATCTCTTTAGAGTATTGAAAAGTAAAGATGTCATATTGAAGACGAAGGTGCGCCTGACTCATGCCATGGTATTTTCAGTCACATCAAATGGTTGTGAAAGATGGACACTGAACAAGGGAGACAGGAAAAGAATTGATGCTTTTGAATTATGTGCTGGAAACGTCTAATGAATATACCATGGACTGCCAAAAGAACCAACAGATCTGTCCTAGAAGTGGTGCAACCCGAGTGCTCCTTGGAAGCAAGAATGGCCAGACTGCGTCTTACATATTTCAGACATGTAGTCATGAGAGATCAATCCCTAGAGAAAGACATCATGTTTGGGAGAGTGGCAGGTCAGTGAAAAAAAGGAAAACCCTCCACCAGATGGATTGACACAGTGTCTGCAACAATGGGCTTAAACATAAATAAGATCGTGTGCCTGGCACAGAATCAGGAAGTGTTTTGATCTGCTGTACATAGAGTCGCTATGAGTCAGACTGGATTCCACAGCAGCTAACAACAACAACAGCGGCTATAGTCCACATCCATAGCACCCTGGCATCTAATCCCACCTGATCTTGGAAGCTAAGCAGGATCGGCCTGGTTAGCCCTTGAATGGGAGACTGCCTGAGAATACCAGATGATACCGGTTAGGGAGAAGGACCTGACATCCCATTCCTGAAACAATAAGCTGTTGAAAAACCTATAAATAGCAGAGAAGCACTGACAACAGTGCCCTGCATGGTACAGTGTTGGGGAGTGTTTTGTTCTGTTGTACATATGGTCACTACCCTCAGACCTGGCTCGAGGGCACATCACAACAACAACAGCATCTGTAAAGCATGTCCTTCCCATTCTGTGCCTTTTGATTTATTGTTCTAAAAAGAGTTTTTCAGCTTTTGAAAATTACTTGATTCTGGTCTCTGATGGAGGAAAATCTATTTCTTCCTGGGGCAGAGTTCCTCATACACTGGAGACAAAGTGCCAAAAGGTTGTTTTATAAAGCCTTAAATCTTAACACATTTCCCAATTTGTAATCTGTAGAGATTTCCGGTCTCTTTTTTACCTTCTGGAAAGAGTTTAGGTACTGTTTTGAAATAGAAATTTTAGAGCTATCAAAATGTGGTCATATTTTCTTATGATTTCTCTGAATTTAATAACAATAGTTGTCATTATCTTAGAATTTCCCCCTCAAGAAATTATTATATGAGAACACAATTCTGTTATCATCCATGAAATGTTTTATAGCTTATCCCACTGTGTTGAATGGCTATATAAAAACTTTTGTTTTGAGTTGTTGAATTGCTAATATGGAAAAATTCTTTGTTTTCCAGAAGACTGAGTATATAATGTAATGTTAAAGGAAATAAAGAGATTGCTTCCAAATTGAATCCACTTCTAATTTTAGGGGGAGAAGAAAAGGCATGAGACCAGGAATGAATGTGTAGAAGTTATTAAGAAATCTTTAAAAGATGAAATTTACTTTATGCTCATTTTCAAGGTCATTGAACTCCACAGAAGTCTAGAATTTCAAATAGTATATAGACAATGCATTTTCTTTGGACTAGTTACTCCACTGATCAGAAATGTTAACTTCTCTTGTACATATATTTGTTAATTAAGGGGAGAATGGATTAATATTTTAGTTCCTCTATTCCCTTTCACATATACAATGCAATTGTAAGTGCAGAAGAATTTTCATTGTCATATTTTATTTTGAAAATTAAAATGGTCATTTTAAAGACTAAGGAAAACCTAGAGCAGTTATTATTATCACTATTACTATTATTGTTTTAGGAAAGAAGTTTTCAGACCTACTCAGATTCTAGCATGAGGGAAGGGAAGTCACTCACTCTCCTTTGAGCCTGGTTAGGTTTTCCTTCAAGATTTTGCTGTCAAAGAAACTACTAGGGTTAAAGAAAATGAAGTTATTCCAAGCCTATTTCTTTTTTTATCTATTATTTCCACAATGCATGTATACAGTTTAATTGGTTTTCATTTCAGTCCATTATTAAATGATACTGCAACAGTTTAAATGTAAAACTCTTCAACTATAAAACAAAAGACATTACAAGCAAGGCATCCTGATACAATCCTATAATCCCAGTGACTTGGGATATTGAAGCAGGCTGATCACAAGTTTAAGGCCAGAGGCAGCCTGCACAATTTAGGAAGACCCTGTCTAAAAATAAAAAAGAAAAAATGAAAAAAATGGGGTCTGGGGTTGAAGCTTAGTGGTGAAGCAGTTTTCTAGCATGCATGAAGCTCTAGGTTCAACCCCCTAGTCTGGGAAAAAAAAAAAGGTATAACAACAAGAAATGCATAAATTACTGATGTATAGAATACAAAACCTTTGTTGGATCACAGGGTCATTATGTTGAGTGAAAAAAGCTAATCTCAAAATTTCATATACTGTATTGTTCCATTTATATAACCTTGTCAAAAATGACAAAACCATAGAGATGGAGAATTGTAATGGCAATCAGTGGTCAGAGGTTGTGGATGAAAGTGCAGGTATAAAGGCTAGCATGACAGAGATGTTTGAGGTGATACTTTTGTATCTTGTATATGATGGTTACATCAGATAAAATGGCAGAAATACACAGGCACACTTTACCTGGTATAATTCTGTGGTTTTAATATCATATTATAGCTATGTAAAATGTAACTATCAGGGGAACCCAGTCACATGTACAGGGACATCTTTGTGTTATTTTTCAACTTCTGTGAATCTATTAATTATTTTAAAATTTAAGAAAGAACATCATTATTAGCAAATAAAGTCTTTAAATCTCTTGAAAAATTCTATAGTGAATTTCATTTTTAGATAGATTTTTAGATTATGCTGTACTATTTTGTTGTTGTTGTTGTTGTTAGGTGCCGTCGAGTCGGCATCCGACTCATAGCAACCCTCATAGGGTTTTCAATGGCTGACTGTTTGGGATTGCCTTGGGAGTGGATTGCCACGTCCTTCTCCCATTTTTGCAGTGCTAGGAATTGAACTCCGGACCTCAGAGACTGCAGCACAGTGCTCTACCAACTGAGCTAGATCCCAGCCCGTACTATTTTAGAAACATCAAATAAACCCAGTTAGGAAATTTTGTATTCTGTCTTTCATAAGATTTAAGAAAGTCTTTTGTATTCAATCACCTCCACTGCATATTATATTTCACTAATACATTAAAACTTTCAAAATGTAAAGGCAAAAATCAGAATTAAGCAAACTGATTCTAATAAATGTACCATCTAAAATGATGTAAGGAAGTGTTGGGGGTAAGAAGGAAGGAGAGATTACAGTTGTTTCATGGGTTTTTGTGGCTTTTTTCCCCCTGGATAGTCATAAAATTCTCTTTGTGTCAGAGATATAGCAATATATCTTCTGTTTTAAAGCCCCTATCTATATTGAGGATTTAGAATGATGAATGTGATAATAGCTTTTCTACAGAGTGATATAATAGAAATTGCATCAGTCTTGGACTAGCAGAACTGTGTTTAACTTCTGTCTGTTTGATTTATAGGGTAGAATTTTTTTTTTTTTGAGTATTGAGGGGTTTACATTGACAAGGAAATGGAATCACAAAGACAGTTAAATCCTTATTTATAGAAATTGGAATTGAAAGAATTCAATAATACATGATTGGTCAGTGAAAACAGCCCAAAATTGAGGAGTTCCAAAAATATGTGGATCTACAGCATCCACTGGAATTGGCAAATGCATGACCCCTGTAATTTTGACAAAAGTGATTTTTTTTAAGTGGTGACAACTGTTGAAGAATGAATGAAAAACAAAAAGTTGATTATATGAAATGAAATCTTTCTTAGGATTATATATCCCAAGGAAAGGTGACAGATGGAACTATAGTTAGAAAATTATTTTCTTTTGTGTTCTTTTCTTATCTAATACTTTCACAGTGCATGTGTTGGCTTTCATTTCAGTCCATTATTAATATTGCAACAATTTAAATGTACAACTCTTCAACTCCAGAGCAACCAAATGTCATTTCAACAAGAAACAAACTGGTGGTATATTCAATACCTTGGATGGATCACAAGGGCATAACTACAAAGCAACAAATGGCAATACAACAAAAAGGAATAAATTATTGATATTTCTAATAACTTGGATGGATCTCAAGAGTTATGCTGAATGAAAAAAGCCAATCTCAAAGTTTCAGTACCATCTTATATCATTTACATTACCTTATTAAAATGACATTATAGACAGATTGAAAACAGTGTAGTGATTTTGAGTAGAAGAGAAAGGGATCACAGAGGGAAGTTGAAGATAGGAGAGGTGGAGGCAAGGAGGTAGATTAAAGTCCTGAAGTGGATGGAAGGATCCAGCAGAGAAAAGTCACTGGAAGGGTCCCTTGGTCACTGAAAGGGGACAGAAAAATTTTAGGAATAGTTTTGCCTAGTATCCACTTGCTTTGTCATATACTTTGGCTAACTCAGAGCTTCACATCTTTCTTCCCTAATAGTCAGTTCCTATTATGAATGATTATATTATTAAGATTCTTTTTCTTTGTTCTTTACTGCATGGATTTTTTTTTACAGTTTGCATCCAGTTTCTTCCCAGATATCTCAAGCAAATAACCCTTTTTACTTTATAAGGCAAATTGTTCAATAATCTCAAGTATTATTTCCAGACAGCATTCTCACAGACAAAATAAGTTTTCTAAAAATATTAATAAGCAAATAGAAATACAACACTGATAATGGCTAAGAGATAAAAATGAAAGATTCAATAGTGGTAACTATAATGTAGCAAAAAAATAACATTTTATGTTCCCTCAGTCAAAATAGGAGCTGAACATAGTCAATGTAATTTAGTACAAGGAAACAGGTTAAGTATTTGTTAGTTGAATTGTTGTTGTTGTTGTTGTTGTTGTTGTTGTTAGGTGCTATTGAGTCATGTCCAATTTATAGTGACCCTTATAGGGTTTTCAAGGGCTGACTGTTTTGGGATTACTTTGGGGATGGATTGCTATGTCCTTCTCCCATTTTTGCAGTTTTGGGAATTGAACCCAGCACCTCAAAGACTGCAGAGCAGTGTTCTACCAACTGAATTATATCCCAGTCTGTAAGTTGAAAGATACACACTATTTCCAAAACAAGGCAAAAATTTAGAGAACTTACGGATAATATGTAACAAACTTTCAGTAATAATACTAATACTAATACTAATCTAATAAATTATCTATGGATTTGAGTTCCTTTAGATTCATCTACTTGCATTATTAATCTAAGCAGGTCTTATTTTTCCCTATGCAAAACTCAGTCTCCTCTCTCCTAGTCACATTCTTTTTCCCTGTGGTTCATGTGAGATGGGCCAGGTATTCTCAGCTTCTGGACTGTGAACATTCCTCTCAGGCTGACTCATCAAAAAATTTTAGTGAGACTCTAGTTGAGAATTTTTCCTGGAAATATTATAAAAAAGGTTTTTTGTTCTCTTAGCATTGCTAAATCAGTGAGACATAAGCCTGAGATGCCAATGACTGCCTATTTCTATACAAAGTGAAGGTTTGAAAATGAAGCTGACAATAGAAGCAGAGCTGAGATTGGGACTTCACAACATTGTGTGAGACCCTGAGCTCCTCGTCTGTTTAGTTTTGGGAGTCAAATCCCTTTTCTTAATTATCAGAAGATTTTTTTGATGGGCTTGCTGAAGTTTTTGACTAAAGAAAGAAAATCTTGATTAGTATCACTAAAAGTGAAGCCAGATGTAGTGGTACTTACCTATAATCCCAGCACTTGGGAGGCTGAGGCAGGAGGATTAACTGAGACAGGAGAATTGCAAGTTTGAGGCCAGTCTAGGCTGCACAGTGAAACCTTGTCTCAACAAACCAAAGAAACCAAACCAAACCAAACCAAACCAAACCAACAAAAACCCCAAGTTGATGTTTCTTAACACAAAAGACAATCACAGTATGCTCTTTCTATGTCTACTAAGTATTATTTTATTGCAGTGATATTATATTAATAATTTAAAGTTACCATTATTAATTTATAAATACAGAATTAAGTATAATAATGAATAGATTAGAATAGAAAGGAATACAAGGAAAAAATGTGCTCCAACATCATTTTGTTTTATTTTTTCTCATCACAACTATTCAATCCCATTGACCTTTAGTTTTAGAAGATGTAAAATAGACTTGATATACACATTTTAAAACTTTTGCCTCAGGGAGGTATCAAGGACAAAGGAATTCCTTTTGTATAGTGCTGTCAGCTCCTCTAAGGTAGGGTCATTATCAATATAACTTGGAGATATAATATGGTGGGACATGGAAATGCATCAACAAGTGTAAGTCCTTAGTGAGTTGCAAACTAAATTTAAAACATGAAAGGATCTGCAGCTTCACCTTAATTAAATAGGTACTTGTTGTTGTTAGTTGCCTTCCAATCAGGCCCGACTAGTAGTGATCCTATGAACAACAGAATGAAACACTCTCCATTCTGTGCCAGGTACACAATCTTTTCTATATGTTTAAGCTCATTGTTGCAGCCATTGTGTCAATCTAGTTGAAGGTCTTTTTTTGGTTGACCTACCACTCTCCCAAACATGATGTCCTTCTCCCAGGATTGGTCCCTCCTGACAATATGTCCAAATTATGGAAGATGCAGTCTAGCCATAATTGCTTCTGAGGAACACTCTGGTTGCACTTCTTCTAGGATGATTTGGTTGGTTCTTTTAGCAGTGCATGGTATATTCAATATTTGTCTCCAGCACCATAATTCAAAACCATCAATTCTTCTCTCGTCTCCCTTTTTCAATGTCCAGCTTTCACAAAAATATGATGTGACTGAAAATACCATGGCATGAGTCAGGGGCACCAACATCTTCAGTGTGATATTTTTACTTTACAACACATTAAAGAGGTCTTTTGCAACAGCTTTTCTGTGTGCAATGCATCTTTTGATTTCTTCACTGCTGCTTCCATGAGTGTTGATTGTAGGACCAAGTGAAGCAAAATCTTGGACAACCTCAATCTTTTCTCCACTTATTATGAAGTTGTGTACTGATCCAACTGTAAGGATTTTTTTGTTTGTTTGATGTTGAGGTACAGTCCATATTGAAGGCTGTGTTCTTTGATCTTCATCACTAAGTGTTTCAAGTACTCTTCACTTTCATCAAGGAGAGATGTATCATCTGCATAATGTAGGTCGTTAATGGATCTTTCTCCAATCATGGTGCCACGTTCTTCTTCATAAAGTTCAGCTTCTAGGATTATTTGCTCAGCATAGAGATGGAAGAGGTACAGTGAAAGGACACATCCCTGACACACACCTTTCTTGACTTTAAACCAGGAAGTGTTTCCCTGTTCTGTTCAAATGATTGCCTCCTGCACCACCCTGGCATCCAGTCTCAGGTATCAGAAGCTAAGAAGGGTCAAGCCTAGTTAGTACTTGGATGGGAGACCACCTGGAAATACCAGGTGCTATAGACTTGACAGAAGGACTCCACAGCCCACTCCTGAAATAATCAGCCTTTGAAAACCCTATGAATTTCAGAGAAGCACTGACAATAGTGTCAGGCATAGCATAGTGTGTGGTAGTGTTTCATTCTATTTTACATAGGGTTGCTATGAGTCAGACCCAATTCAATATTACCTAACAACAATAGCAGCATATATATGCACAAACATCCATGTAAATATGAGTACACATATATCAAAAATTGAAATAACTTAGAACTTAAGATCAGATATTATGTTAAAAAAGACTTATTTTTCTTGTTTCCAAGCTGATGTATTTTTCCATTAGTCTGTTTTCATTTGTTTAGGCCTGAGAAAGTTAATATGAGGTAATGATAACAAATTTCAAGGTGTAGATCATGCAGCTTCATGTCTACTCCATAATGCTTACCACATTCATATGTGGATATCAGTGAACAATGATGAATGAATGAATGAATAAATAAAAAAATGATAGCTCAGTCCAGAAGTCAGAAATCTATACCCTGCAGATCAGATCAAATCTAGCCTGCTACTTATTTTTCTGTAGTTTTGGAGCTAAGAATAATTTTTACACTTTTAAATAATTTATAAAAATCAAAAGGATGATAGTATTTCATGACATAAAAATTACAGAGGACTAGGGATATAGCTCAGAGGCAGCAGGCTTACTGAGCCTGTATGAAGCCCTGGCTTCTAGCCCCCAAACCACAAAATTATAGGAAATTCAAATTTCAGTGTCCATGAATAAGGTTTTATTAGAAATAACCATGCTCTTTTGTTTAGGTATTATGTGTGGCTGGCTGCTTTTGTTCTACAGTGATAGATTTGAATAATGACAACAGAGAACATCATGGCCTATAAAGTTGAAAAGATTTGCTATCTGACCTTTTATGGAAAGCTTACTGATACCTTCACTTAGATAGATAAAGTGTCTATGGCACAAAAAAGTAAATGATCGGTACAGAATGGGACACAATGCCTCTATGAGTTAAAGGATCTATCTGAGCCTCTCCTTGCACAATTAAAATGAAGTGTTTTGACTCCAAAATCAGTGCCATTTTCTCCATACTATTCCAAGCCTAGAAAACTGACTTTCATTGTAGACATTGGGTCCTTCTCTACAGATTCTTGATTCTTAGTGTTGGGCAGAATTGGATTTGAGTCATAACTCTACCCAGGGCTGGTACGTAGTTTGTAGGGCTTAGCAGATGGGAAACCCTCTGAACTGGGGATATGCTAAGTATAGAATCTTGGTCAAAGTGAAGTAGAGCTACCAGTCCCAGGCATGGATGGCCACTCCTACAAAGGGTGGCAATGATGAAGGCAGCTGGGGAGGGTATGGTGTCCAGAGATCCAGTGGGTGGAAATGGAAGGCAGAACTGAACAGGCACTCTATAATGGAACCGCCATAAATGCAAAACATACTGAGTGAATAATCTGTAATCAAACTCATAATAAAGACAAAAAGTTGCCTCTTTAGAAGAAAAAAACTGCATCATTGTCAGCCCCAGTGTTTCCATTTGTCAGTATCATAAATTGATATCAAATAATAATGTCTGAAAGTTATATTTGAGATATCTGAATTTGTCAAGAATTTCAGAAATTAAAACCCCTCAAAATTGTGCATGAATAGAGAAAATATTTGTTTTATTTATTTAATTTGTCTTAAAACTGCTACCACGGGGTTTAAATGTCTGGAAATCACCATTTCCTTACACAGTTTCTTTATGCTGTGAGAGTCTTAAATACCACTGCCCTTTTTAGTTGTGCAAGAACAGCCATGCATGTAGGGGTGTGTGTGTGTGTGTGTGTGTGTGTGTGTGTGTGTGTGTGTGTGTGCTGATAATAGAACCCAGGGCTTTGTGCATGCCAGCCAAACACTCTACCACCAAGCTACATCCCTAGCCATTGTGTAGAATTAATAAGCTGCAACAAGCAACATTCAGTTTGTCTTTTTCTGTAATGTTTTTGTTTTCTCACCCTAAATCTGCTTGTAATCTTGCCATTGTTTTCATAAGCAGCCTCAACTTCCTTTGAGAATTGTTTTTAAGTAAGTCTTACAGTCAAAGAGGCTTCTGCCTACCTAATGCTATCATTGTTGTTAGGTGCCCTTGTGTTAGGTCTGACTCATAGGGACCCTATGTGCAGCAGAATGAGAAATACTCCCTGACACTGTGGCATATTCAGCAATGCGTCAGTGCTTCTCTGGTATTCATAGGATTTTCAACGGATGATTGTTTCAGGATGATTTCAGGAGTGGGTTACCAGGTCATTTTCCCATTTTTGTGGTGCTGGACATTGAACCCAGGACCTCAGAGAATGAAGAGCAAGCACTCTACCAATTGGGCTAAATCCCAGCCGGTAAGCTTACTAGCTAGATGTTTAAATGCTCTACTGTCTCTAGCTATTTCCGTGATGAAGATCCTATGCAGAGAACAGTAGTAGTTCATCGAGGTACCTTCAGAGGGAAGGGTATAGTAAATGTGTGGTACGGTTTTGTCTGGTTATAATGAAGTTAAATACAACGCAATAGTTGACTGCCCATTTTTTTATGTTCTTCATCCTTTTTCAAGTAGAAGTTTCTCTCAGGGGGGCATCATGGTAAGGATACATTTTTTTGGCAACAACTTGAGATTTGAAAGAACTTTTAGAATGAATTGTGTTTTATCTTGAAAGTTATGCAAATTGTGCTTTACTGCTTTTTAATTTATTTAATAAACTAACAATATGATTAATTTATCTATGGAGTTCTTTTAACTCCATTTCTCTCAACTTGGAAATCTCAACTACATAATGCTATTTTCATGCAAATGAGAGAAGCATACATACTGAAGTATTCATCTAGGTTTTAAGTTTTGGTGTTCAGAATGGTGTGGAACTGGTGCTTGCATTAAAATTACATTTGTTTATAATACAGAACACAAAGCGTAGCACAGTTTGACAAAAATGTCAGATAAAAATGTCACTGTCTAGGAAAAGGAAAAAAATAAGCAAGGGCAATGAAAACACTTTTCATTACCTGTTAAATATTTGTGGACCTTCAATCACATTCTAGGGGCTATGGTATTATTATCCAATCAAGGAATTTACATGGTAGTGGCTAAGAAATAGTATACAAATAGTGTTGACAGAAGAAGGTACATAGTTACAGAGACATATCAAAGTGCAAGGGGAACACTAAACCGGAAAAATTGACTTCCCAAGATGAAGGCAAGGTTAACAGAGTTAATAGGGGACTTTATCTAGGAATACTGGGAGTTTGCTGGACATAAGGCAAGGAAAGATATTCTGATTGAAGAAACTGGGCATATAGGGTATTGTGAGCTTTATGAGGAAGCCAAATCAGAAGAAAAGAATGAGTACCAGACCTAATTTTGTAAAAGTATGAGAAGGAAGTTGGGTGTGGTGCCACACGCCTGTAATGCCAGCAACTCAAGAGGCAGAGGCAGGAGGATCACAGGTTTGAGGCCCGAGGTAACCTGTGCAACTTTGTGAGACCTTGTCTCAATTTAAAACATAGAAAGAGGGGCTATGGGATACAGCTCACTGGTAGAGCAATTGCCAAGTATGTGCAAGGCCCCAGGTTCAGCCCCCTAGTACCAAAAAAAAAAAAAAAAAAAAAAAGTATGAGAAGGGTGGGGTGGGGGGGATAAGAAGTCTTATTTTTGCTTACAACCTAGGGAGGAGTTTTTGATGTACAGTAAAGCAGGAAAACAGCATGAGAAGATATAGTTTCCAATGCTGTAGAAAGAGGATTTGGGGAACCACAGAAACAAACAGGTTCCTTGAAACATAATACGGGGATCTCAAACAGGTTTCCTTGTACTATTTGAAAAATAAAGAAATCCTTGGTCTCCAAACTATAGCAGTACAAGAGGGCCAGAAAGCATACAGAATTTCTGGGTACCATCTGATAGTGCTTAGAAGTAGGAAGAGAATAGTATTGTCTGGTGAGCATACAAAGGTGCCAGCCCATATCTTTAAATATAAATGATCTAATTTAGATTTTACAACAACACTACACAATTTGAATTTTCTCAAAGTCTAATATGGTTAAACAAAGCTCCAGAGAAGTGAACTGACTACGATTACTGAAAGAAGCATAAAAGCAAGCTGAAAGGCTGCCTGTCTGTTATCACTACGTAGACTCTTCCTGTAGAAACTCCTACTCAAGTGGCGCCTCTGTGGTTGGGTATATGGTAGCAAGGTGACCATTTCCAAACCCTCCCACCTGTCAGGGACAAGGCTTTTGACATGATTCTGAGCTGACCCCTCCCTGGATTTGTGGAGAAGGAGAACCACACTCAGTAGCTGAGTGAATGTACCTCTGTAAGCCAGAACTGGTCAATCTTCAAAAGAGGCCATGGTACTAAAGGAAAGCGAACAGCTACAGAAATATTTTGCATGCTGAACTAAGAGAATATGGTGACTCCTTTGATAAATGGCTTGAAGATAAGACAGGCATTAAAAATGACTCTGCCAGTATGAGCAAGTGTATAAAAGCAAGAACTGCCAACCAACATATAAAATGAGAAGAGAAACAAGTTTCATGAATCTGACCTAATCTGACCTAAAAATAATGAGACATATTTTAGTAATTATTAGAGGCACTAGAGAGAAACCATGGAGTTCACCAAGGTAGACTTCTTATATTTCTCAAAATTAACTTATTGCTTGCCCAGGCAAATGCCTGTACAGTGGAATATAAAATTCATTATCTGTGAAGTCCACATGCCTCTGAGAATTATTATTTAGGATCACTTAAATATATCAAATATAGGTTTAAGTTCTGAGAGAAGCACTATTTTTTTGGTGAGAGATATGCCAATGACACTTATTGTTGTTTTTAGATGCCATAGAGTCGAGTCTGACTCATAGCGACCCTATGTACAGCAGAACAAAACACTCCTGGATTTTGTACCAGCCACATGATCTTATTTATGTTTAAGCCCATTGTTGTAGACACTGTGTCAATCCATCTGGTGGAGGGTTTTCTTTTTTTTTTTTCATTGATCTGCCACTCTCCCTCTCCCAAACATGATGTGTTTCTCTAGGGATTATCTCCCCAACCACACTAGAGTTCATTTATTATTATTTGTTGTTATTGTTAGGTGCCTTGGAGTTAGTGTCCAACTCATAGGGACCCTGTGTACAACAGGTGAAAAACTATTGTCAGTGTTTTCTCTGCATTCATAGGGTTTTCAATGACAGATTGATTTTTTGGGAGTGGGTTGCTGGGTCCTTCTGCCAAGCCTACAGCACCTGGTGTTTCCACGCAGTCTCCCATCCAAGTACTAACCAGGCCCGACCCTGCTTAGCTTCTGAGGTCTGCCCGGATGGGACGCCACAGTGCTATGGCTGCAGGCTCATTTATTATAGCTTTGATCAAAAAGTTGTTGGGGCAAATATGAGATTGTTGAGTAGGATAACAGATTTATTATTCTGACAAATTTTCATATGCTTTGGCTGTTGAACAATTTGAAATAATTTGGCATGATCATACTTCATATCACTAGCAATAAGCCTGAAAATCATGTTTTGACTGAGGGGACATATACAAAAATATGTTCTCAATTATAAAAATTTGGAAGTAGAGAAGCATGTTGGGAGAGATGGGCAGCTAAAAACAGAAAAAAAATGACATTCCCCTGCCTTGGATTTGAAAAGTGTTTGTTTTTATAAAATTATTTCCAGTTAAAAATAGGTAGAATGATCTTTTTTCAGAATCATGACATTTTTGGCTCTTTGTAGTCAAAAGTAATGCCAAGAATATATTTTATAAATAATGTATTTATGAATGCACACCTATACAGATGTCCCAGTATAGTGCACTGATAGTTACATGCAGCTCTCAGTCTGATTTTCAAAACTCCAGTCCTGTTTCTTCTTAAGGGTTTATACTAAAGGTATTCATTCATTCATTTCCCCAGTATTATCCAGTGTCTACAATGTGGCAGGCACTATCTAGGTATGGACCTCAGAATAAAACTGAAAAAAGTCTTTCCCTAATAGGGAGTGAGAAAATAAAAAAGATAAAAAGAAATGTAATTTCTCCATGTGTTATGAAAAATGCTAAGTGAAAAGATCTGTTTTACATAGATGAATTTGAAATTTTGGCCAGATATCCAATCTATTGTTGTTGTTGTTGTTATCATCATCATCATCATCATCATCATCATCATCATCATTGCCATTGACTAATAGGTACATTAGATTCTGAGAGGTTAATTGATTTGAATAACATCTCCTACTAGGATGTAACAGACGTGTTCTGTGACATGAGCATAGATGGTAGAACTCCTAATCAGTCGCTCTTACCAAGATCAGAATTTATTACATAGTTTGATTTCTTAGTACACTTAGAATCATAGGCAATATAATGGGCTGCACAAGTGGTATATTGCATAGAGATGCTCTGAAGAATCCCCTCAGCCTGGGTAACATGTAACTTGAGCAACATATGCAATGGTTGTACTTAAAATAATATTTTAAACAGCCTCACATACATGAAGAGATAAGAGCTAAAGTTGATATATCATCTCAGCAAGGCTATTATTTTCTGAAATAATAAAAAAAGAAAAACTGGATTTTCAAAATTATTGTAATTATTGATAAGATTATTGGATGTAAAAATCTGTAGATTTTCTTTCTGGTTAGTATTTTATGACTTGTTTTCATTTTTCTATAGGAATTTCACTAAATACATTTTTTGCTAAATTTATGTGTACTCACCCAAATGTTCCCTTAACACCATCTCCAAGTTTCTACTCTTTCCTTCCAGTAGGCTCCTGGAGCTCTCCTTTATTCACCTTTAAACACAGTTGGCCTTAGTGAACTGTGAACTGAGATTCTCTGAAGAAGTCACATCTGTATTAAAGATCCCACAGACTGTTTGACCTTGTCTGACCAGAAGATCCTGATTGTGGAGATAAGGAATGTTGTACTGTACAGCCAAAATTATTGTGGGCTGCCTTAGTCCTTTGACAGCCATTTAACTTTTGTATCTGCTCTAAGGTTCTTGTGATTATTATGTAAACTCTTCAGAATTCATCACTAAGCTTCACAGACCTCTAGCCTCTACCAACCATAAAGCTAAGAATTAGACAATTTGAAACCTGCTGGATAGATTTCCCTGCCTTGCTACAGCCCACTTACCTGATGACTCCACCACTGTAATTGGTAAACATATTGATTAATGGCTTTGTTGTTCTGTGATTATAAAACTTTGTTACTTCTTCCATGGTAGAACATGTCATTCAGGATATATTGAATCTATGTTGCTGAGTCATAGTCACTCATATTTGGCTCAGAATAAACTATTTTCTTATTTCCTATACAGCAGAGTTATTTTTATCTTTTCAGAACCAATTAATCAACAACATTGGCCTTTTCTAGAAACAACACTCATGCTCACTTCTACCCACCCCTGCCCTGGAATGTCACTTCTGCTTTTAGTTCCTTGATCCAGCACATTGCTTTTTTTCCCCTCCCTAATTCTCAACTTATTTTTCTTCATGGTTTGGGTCTGAGAATTCTCACCATATTGCAATAGGTTGAAATGTTGATTTTCATCACCATTCCAGGTCCTTATGTTCTTGCTCTTGAGAGAGGTTAGTGAAAACCTCGTGGTCCAATTCAATCTTGCCTAAGCTCCTCCTAAAAGAAAAGAACAGAGAAAAAAGAAAAGAAACAAATTATTTCTTCTTTACCCTCCTGAAATTTTCCCAGACAAAATCCACCTTAGCTCTGATTGACTGAAGCAGTCACTGTCTTTTTTCATCCTTCCCCACCAATAACCAGTTTTTGAAATGAAACAAAAAAATCAAGTTTAGAAGTAAAATAATAGAGAAGCAAGCTTCTTTCCCCTCTTCTTTCTTCTTTCTTTCTCTCTCTCTTCCTTCCTGCCTTCCCTCCCTCCCTCCCTCCCTCTCTCTCTCTCTCTCTCTCTTTCTTTCTTTCTTTCTTTCTTTCTCTTTCTTATTTCTTTCTTTCTTGGTGAAGGTCAACCACAATAGCTGTATTACAAAATGCATGTTAAATGAGGATATTTGGCTTACTCTTTTTTTGTAATTAATACTTGTTAATACCTAATAGGCATTTGATTATACAATCAATTAGAGAAATTGAATTAAATTTAATTATGATGCCTGAGACTAGTTGCATTGACCTGCTCCTTATGACCCTATATACCTCTTACAATGGAGCTGGACTAGTGCTATCAAATAACTCAAAAGGCAGTCATTAATATTTTGAAATTTGAGGGATGATTGAAAATTCTATTTCCAGAAGGCATGGAACTTTAAATCATTAACATTTTTATCTAAAATTAATTAGTTACATACTAAATTCTGTGCTTTGTGAGATCAAAGGTACACTAACATAGGATCACGGGGTGTACATGCTATGCTCAATTTCTCACTAAAAAGCAACTATTACAACAACATCCAGCTAATAACATTACCTTTCCCAATTTGGTAGATTTTATATGATGATCAAAGGAGATAATGCATTTGGAAGTACTTTAGAAAAATAAAGAATCATAAATGTAACTTATTGTGGGTTCCTGGAATTCTTTACAGTGGCTTGCAATAAAAGAACATAATGCAGAAAACTCATGGATCTTAAAATGAAAACCAATGTTTTTCATAGAATTTAATTTAAACAATCTGTATGCACTACAATCATATGCCACACAATATCGTTAGTATCGTTTGGCAGGAACAAAATCTTGAATAAAACACTAGGAGTATGAAATACCAAATATTATAAAGGGTTGGTTTACACATTGTCACTCTTACTAGTACTTGTCTAAATCAGTTATGAAATTAGTGTACATTATCAATTAAAACATATGAATTGATTTGAATAGTCATAAATGCTTACATTGAATTTTGTTTAGTTACATTTTGTATCATACAAAATAAATTTACATAAGGTTTTCCTGAGTTAATGTTGGAACAGTGATGAAAAACTTTTCAAAACAATAAGTAGGATTAT
>VMDO01026035.1:0-27299 GCA_007922755.1 Pedetes capensis | reverse complement strand
CTAATGAATGCCCAAAACCCTCTAGAGATAGTGAGGTCAGTAAGGTTGCATACAGTTATCAATTATCTTTCTATAGTAATGAAGATTTATACACCAAAATTAAAAATGAATATACTTTATAATCACTTCATATAAAAATGAAATACTTAGATGTATATCTAGCAACATATTTACACAATTTCTTTAGTTAAAAATTATAAAATACTAATAAAAAATTAAAGATCTAAATGAATACACATGCATATAATGTTATGATTTGGAAGATTCAACATAGTAAAGATGTAATTTCCCCAAATTGATATACAAGTTAAATGTAATAACTCTAACAATTTCAGCAACATTTTTATGGACACAGCCAATAATAATACTTATATGAAAATGCAGAGGGATTAAATTATTAAAACAATTTTGGAAAAAAGGAGCAAGAATCAGCTTATCTGATTTCATTATTTATTATATGTTGTTGTTGTTAGGTGCTGTCCAGTTGGTGTCCAACGCATAGTGACCCTATGTAAAAAAGATGAAGCATTATTGTTAATGCTTCTCTGCCATTCATAGGCTTTTCAATAGTTGATTGTTTTTTGGGAGTGGGGTGCCGGGTCCTTGTCCTAAGCCTACAATGCCTGCTGTTCCCAGGTGGTCTCCAATCCAAGTACTAACCAAACTTGACCCTCTTTAGCTTCCTAGATCTGATAGGATCAGATGCCACAGTGGTATGTCTACAGGCATTTATTGTATAGCTATAGTAATTAAGCTTATATGATACTAGTAGAGATATAGTTGCTTTTTTTTTTTTTTTTTTTGGAATAGAACAGAGATCCAAGAAATTGACTGGCATGAATAACACTCAACTGATTTTTGACAAAGTTTCAAAACCAACTCAGCAGGGGAAAAATAGCCTTTGCAGCAAATGGTACTGGAGTAATTGACTATATATAGACAAACTAGAATATCTTGTTTTGTCTCTCAAACATTATTTTAAAACTCAGTTAAAATGACATGGATGAAATGTAAAATTAAAAACTTTATTTTGAAAAATGTTCAAAATTCTTTAGTATTGGGGGCTAAACAAAGATTTCAGTCCCTATCTTTCAAAGAAGTATATTTGAAGTACAAAAAGAATTCTTTTTTGTTTTTGTTTTGTTGAGAAAAGGTTTTGCCATACAGATCAAATTTGCTTCTCCTGCCTCAGCCTTTCAAGGGCTGGAATTACAGGTGTGAGCCACCATGACCAGCTAAAAAGAACTCTTAAAATTCAACAGTGAGAAAATATAATAACTCAGTTATAAATGGACAAAAGGAATGAAGAGACATCTTGCCAAAAAAGAATTTACATATAAGTATATGAAAAGCTTCAACATTATGTGTTATTAGGGAACTCCAGTTTAAAACAATGAGATACAACTGCCCAGCAATTAGCATGGTTTTATACTTAAAACCAACAATACCAAATGGTAGAAAGGGTACTAAGTAGAAGTAATGCTCTTCCATTCCTGGTGGCAGTGAAAAATGTCATAGTCACGTCTTACAAAGCTGAACATAGTCTTTCCACAATATACAGTGATATTTCTCCTTGCTGTTAATGCAAATGTTGAAAAGATACATCCACACAATAATATGACCATGAGCATTTATAGCTGTTTTATTCTTACTTACCTGAGACAAGAAACAACCAAGTTATAATTCAGTAGGTGAATGAATGAGCAAATTGTGGTACATCCATTCAACAGAATATTGGTCAGCAATAATACAAAAAGGAGCTATAAACCACTAAGTAACATGTTGTTGTTGTTGTTAGGTGCCGTCGAGTCCAACGCATAGTGACACTATGTACAGCAGATTGAAACACTTGCTAGTTCTGTGCCAGGCAAATGATCTTATTTATGTTTAAGGCCATTGTTGCAGACACTGTGTCAATCCATCTGGTAGAGGGTTTTCCTCTTTTGCATTGACCTGCCACTCTCCTAAACATGATGTCCTTCTCCAGGGATTGATCTGTCCTGACTACATGTCTGAAATATGTAAGACGCAGTCTGGCCATTCTTGCTTCCAAGGAGCACTCTGGTTGCACTTCTAGGACAGATTTGTTGGTTCTTTTGGCAGTCCATGGTATATTCAATAGACGTCACCAGAACCACAATTCAAAAGCATCAATTCTTTTTCTGTCTCTCTTGTTCAATGTCCAGCTTTCACAACCATATGATGCGACTGAAAATACCATGGCATGAATCAGACGCAACTTAGTCTTCAATGTGACATCTTTGCTTTTCAATACTCTAAAGAGATCTTTTGCCACAGCTTTTCCTAGAGCAATGCGTCTTTTGATTTCTTGACTGCTGCTTCCATGGGTGTTGATTATAGAGCCCAGCAAAGCAAAATCTTGGACAACCTCAATCATTTCTCCATTTATTGTGAAATTGCGTGCTGAGCCAGTCATAAGGATGTTTGTTTTTTTGATGTTAGGTTGGAACCCATATTGAAGGCTATGATCTTTGATCTTCATCAGTAAATGTTTTAAACCCTCTTCACTTTCAGCAAGCAGAGTGGTGTCATCTGCATAACGCAAGTTGTTAATGAGTCTTCCTCCAATCTTGATGCTGTGTTCTTCCTCATAAAGTCCAGCTTCTTGGATTATTTGCTCAGCGTATAAATTGAAGAGATAGGGTGAAAGTATACAGCCCTGATGCACACCTTTCTCAACTTTAAAGCACTCAGGGTTTCCTTCTTCTATTCAAACAACTTCTCCTGGTTCATGTACAGATTTCTCATGAGCACAATTAGGTGTTCTGGTATTCCCATTTTCCGAAGTGTTATCCATAATTTGTTATGATCCACACAATCAAATGCTTTTGCGTAGTCAATAAAACATAGATAGACATCTTTCTGATATTCTCTGCCTTCAGCTAATATCCAGCTGACATCAGCAATGATGTTCCTGGTTCCCCGCCCTCTTCTGAATCCCACTTGATTTTCCGGTTATTCCCTGTCTATATACTGCTGCAGTTGCTTCTCAGTGATCCTTAGTAGAATTTTCCTTGTGTGTGATATTAATGATATTGTCCAATAGTTTGCACATTCAGTCGGATCCCCTTTTTTGGCAATAGGCACAAATATGGATCTCTTCCAGTCAGTTGACCAGGTAGCTGTTTTCCAAATCTGTTGGCATAAACATGTTAATACCTCCAGTGCTGCATCTGTTTGTTGAAACATCTCTCTTGGTATCCCATCAATTCCTGGAGCCTTGTGTTTCGCCAGTTCTTTCAGGGCAGCTTCCACTTCGTCCTTCAACACCATTGGTTCCGCTTCATATGCAACCTCTTAGAATGGTTGGTCATGTACCAACTCTTTCTTGTATAATGACTCTCTGTGTTCTTCCCATCTTCTTTTGATGTTTCCTGCATCATTTAATATTTTTCCTGTAGAATCTTTCACTACTGCCACTGGAGGCTTGAATTTTTTTTTTCACTTCTTTAAGCTTGAGAAACACAGAGCATGTTCTTCCCTCTTGTTTTTTTTGCCTCCAGCTCCTTGCACATGTCATTACAATAATTGTTTTTGTCCTCTCGAGCTGCCTTCTGAAATCTTCTGTTTAGTTCCTTAACTTCATCATGTCTTCCTTTTACTTCAGCTGCTGGACGTTCAAGGGCAAGTTCTGCTGTCTCTTTTGACATGTAATTTTGTCTTTTCTTTTTTTCTTGTCTTTTTGAGAACTCTTTGCTTCCTTCTTGAATGATATCTTTTATGTCATGCCACAACTCTTCTGGTCTCCTATCATTTGTGTCTAATGCATTAAACCTATTTTTGAGGTGGTCTCTGAACTCAGGTGGGATATACTCAAGGTCATACCGTGGTTCTCATATAGTTGTTCTAATTTTCTTCAGCTTCAGTTTGAACTTGCATATGAGAAGTTGATGGTCTGATCCACAGTCAGTGGCTGGTCTTGTTTTGACATTTTGTATAGAGCTTTTCCATCGTCTCTTTCCACATATGTAGTCAGTTTGATTCCTGTATGTTCCATCTGGTCAAGTCCATGTGTGTAGTCTCCGTTTATGATGTTGAAAAAACATTCATAGGGTTTTCAATGGCAGAATGATTTTTGGGAGGGGGTTTCCAGGTCCTTCTCTCAAGGCTACAGCTTCTGTTGTTTGCAGGCAGACTCCCATCCAGGTACTAACCAGGCCCAACCATGCTTAGCTTCCGAGATCTGATGGGATCAGATGTCACAGGGCTACAGCTGCAGGCCTAAGTAACATGGGGGATCCTAAATCCTATATTGACTAGTGAAAGAGACCAGTCTAAAACCTATATAATATATGAGTTCAAGTATTTGCTGGGAATGGCAAAAATACAGAGACAATGAAAAGATCAGTGGTTGCCAAGGTTTTGGTAGAAAGGAAGCAAAAATACGTTCAAAGAGTGCTTTTAGGGAGGCTAAGAATCAACCCTAAGGTAAGATATTTGTTTTTGTCAAGTGCCATCAAGTTGAATTCAACTCATAGTCACCCTATGTACAACAGAATGGAATACTACCCAACACTGTGCCATGCACACAATCTTCATTTTGAGTGTACTGTTGCAATCACTATGCTTCTTTTCATTTTGAGTCATGTTACCATTAGCAAAAGGAAGTCCAAGGGTCTTTACTTCATCCCTGTCATTAAGATCAATGCTATTATGAGAAGGCAACTCTTCCCCCATCATTTCTTGAATGCCTACCAACCTAGTGCTCTCATTTTTTTGGCACTATATTTGAAAGTGCTTCTCTGCTATTCATAGGGTTTTTGATGGCTAATTGTTTGGGAGTTTGTTGCAGTATCCTTCACCTTAGGCTCTCTTAGGCTGGAAGCTCAGCTGAAACCTGTCCACATGGGTGGCCCTGCTGGCATCTGAAACACTAGGTGGTATAGACTTCAGCATCACTTCAATAAACAACCCCCTATAGCAGAACAAGCTGACATGAAAGAGTGTAAGCTGGGGATGAAAATAAATAATAGTGCATCAATATTCTTCATCAACTATAACAAATGTACTAAATTAATGAATTATGTTGGTAATAGAGGAAAATATATAGTGAGAGGGATTAGAGTTCTCTGTACCATGTAAAATTGAAATCAAATGGAATTAATTTTAAATAAATGCGAGTAAAATTTGTTAATGTTACCTCCCTGTGAAGCAATGAGTCAAAGGTAGTGGAGTTGTAAGGTGAATTTTCCACATGGTCACAGCTAGGCTGCAGTAAAGAATCAATATTGTGCAAGGGAGGAGAGAAGGGAGCCGGATTTCAAAGTAAAGATATTGAGCACTTGTCAGGGGCTCTCTGTTACTTTGCTAATTTGTAACAAAAGATAACATAAATGGAGAAAGTCTCCTTTTTCAGATATTAAGTAAAAATTACCTTCTCTGATTAGCTGGTAAACAATTAAATACACATAAGCAATTGATTTAGGTACTTGATGGAAAAATACCATATATGCTGGTGGTGCAATTTATAAGATGGAAGAGGTTGATGCCAGTCAGTAAATTTATGGCCTAGCATCATATTCATCTATGAGGCCTACTAAATAGGTCACTCAATGTTTTGGGTTTATGGTTAGGTTGAAGATCATGAATATAATTTATATATATATATATATATATATATATATGTATTTGGAAATGTTTTTCCACTACAGATAGGCTTATTACTTTTTCCAAGACCAGATTTTATCTTTGTCTAGCAAATGAGCTGTATCTTAAATCAATGTCTATTTTTCTCCATTCTTATTTTTCATTCAGAACATTTAAGTACCATGAGATAGATAACCAGAGTTTCCATACTGAATTGACATAATTTCTTTCCCCCAAGTATTAAAGATGCTATTTTATTTAATCCATATAACTTTATTGAGATTCTCCTCCAGGCTTTCAAAAGTACTGACAATGTGTCCCGAGGATTACATTAACTTTATTGAATTTTTATGAAGATTAATGAAACATAGCAAACTTTGTGAAAAGTTTAATGCAGTCAAAGGAAACAATAGGAATTTCACATGTTGCAAATCTTGTCAACATGGTCAACACAACTACCACCAACAAACTCTCTCCCATTCTCATTATCATGTATTATTTTTTGTTAGTTGTATTGCAACCATACTAAAGCCTGCAGCCATACAACTGTGATATCCGATCCCATTAGATCTCAGAAGCTAAGAAGGGTTGGGCCTGGTTAGCATTTGGATGAGAGACCACCTGAAAACACCAGGAGCTGTAGGCATGGGAGAAGGACCTGCCAACCCACTCCCAATAAACAATCAGCCATTGAATACCCTATGAATAGCAGAGAGGCACTAACAATACTGTTTCACATTTTGTACATAGTCAGTATGAGTTGGACACTGACTGGACAGCACCTAACAACAACAAGCATACTTAGACATAGAACAGTTTTCTTATAACTACACACACTTCTATGTCTCTACTGAAACTAGATTTCCCTTTCTTTTTACACTTAGTCAACCTCTGCTTCTTTAAGATCAAGCTAAGAGTTACCCTTTTGTCTTACCTTGACCTTCCGAAGAATCTCCCAGGGTGCTCTATCTTCTCTTTTTCATGTATTCTGATTATTTAATTAAGAAATATGTGTGAGTACTACCAATCTTTTGATACGTACTGAAAGAAAAGATACTTTTGATGATCAAGCATACATTTTGAACAATTAATAGCTCATGCACTTGAGTATTTTGTTGTCCTGAACTTATCTGTTCTCGTAACTGGAAGGAACATTATTCTTGTCTCTGTATCTCTTTCTCCTACATTTACCACTTGGTAGATGCTCAGAAATGTTTGTTTATTGATGGAGGAATGGAAAACATACTACTATTTCTTTTATCTTTAATACACAATTTATTTGCCACTTTGTTGTTAGGTGGTGTCCATTTGGGTCTGATTCATAGCAACCCTCATTGGGTTTTCAATGGCTGAGTGTTTTGGGATTTTTTGTGGGGAAGTATAGTGCCATAACATTTTCCTATTTTTGCAGTGCTGGGAATGGAGCCTGGCTCCTCAGAAAGAGTGGAGCAACACTCTACCAACTAAGCTAAATCCCAGCTTGTTGTTTGTTAGGAGGCAGGTGCTTTAATAAGAAGTCACCTAGGCTTACAGGGCAGGGAGAGCTTCAGCTTGGCATTCTTGTCTGCTATTTATTATTTATTTATTTTTGAATATGTAATGGATGACATCCAACTGAACATGCTCAGTAATATCCCAATGTCCACATCTGATGAGGAGTCTTTCCTATAGCAGTATTTGAAAGTCTCCTCAATGAAAGACTCTTCTCTCTTGGGAAGAATATTGCTTCTTATTTAATGCAAGTAATAAACCTTTCTTCACTTTTATCTCCTGACTGTGTTTGTAGACTTTTACCAAGGGACAAAGCCATTGTGTTTACACTTCCCCTAAAGAAAGTGAGAGAAATTAATTTCTTACACAAGACTCTCAGATCACTCTATGCCCTGCCCTTAAATATCTGTTCTGGCAAGTAATACCCTGGATGTTATCCCATGCTGAATCTTTGTCCTCAACTCCCCACTAAAGAGACTGTTACCAATTGTTTTTTCTACTTCAGCTGTTTTCGCCATTAAAAGTACAACCTCGGAGGTCTGCTTGAGATTTAGCAGGGATTTCTTGTCCCTTTTGACTGTGAAATGCAGCTTTTGTCTCCAGATTTGTCCTGTCTGATTTCCTCCTGTGCTTTTTCCTCTTGGCTTTTTAAATTAAAGTTCTAGTCCCAGGAGTTGTATCTCTTGCCTGAAGCTGTCATCCTGTCCAAAGATAACTACATTGTATTTACCATTGCAGAAAGAGAGGGAGAGAGCGGGGGAGGGAGGGAGGGAAGGATGGAGAGAGAGAGAGAGAAACATATGAAAGAATTGTTTGACTTAGTGATAATGTCTTTTCATTATAAAGTAATAAATGGTTAAACTGATAGATTCTGCCAGAGATTTTAGTTTATAAATTTATTTCCACGAGTATGCACTCTCTTCATTTTTTTCTGGGTTTTCAAGAATAATAGAACATTTTAATCAATAGAAAAGATTAACTATTCATTAAAACAGAAATTCCATACTGACCAAGAAAGTCTATATACAGTTGGATCTTTGTTTTAAAAGAACGAACTAAAAAAACTAAAATGTAGAGTACCTTAAAAATGGATCACTTTTATTTTTGAACTCTGGTTTGTTACAGGTCTAATGTGTTTCGTTAAAGAGCATATTTTATAAGCTGAGACTATATAGAAACTAAATTGTGATTGCAGGCTGTTGTGGACAGAAAAACTAAATGAGTGTCTATTTATAGGAAATAAAATTCTACCAATTACATTTCTTTTTCTTTAATTAGATGTAGAAGTGTGCTAGGTATATTTAGAAATATTTTAATTGCAAACAAAGTGCCAAAGACATTTTACATCTAGACATTTGATATCTGCATGCTTTTTTTTGTTTAATTTCACATTCTAAATATTTCTGAATGCATAATAACCTTCATTGTCAAATGACAGGCTTAGAGGATGAAGCTAATAATCTATTATATATTAGAATGATAATGTCTAAGAATATATATTAAAATTGAGATAATAGAACCACAGAGAGATACTATTAACAGGGCTGAGTACTAAGAAAGAAAACAGGAGGTACATTATTTTGTCTTTCATGAACCAGATAAATATTTGAAAAAATACTTTAATTTGTTTCTAGAATCCTTTTACTTCTCCTCTGTTTTTATGTCTAAAATCTAATCAAGGTGACTATTGGATGATTAATCTTAACAATAGTCAGAGTACTTAGTTCTTAAGATTCAGGATGACCAAACTAGGATTCATCTGAGAGAAAAAAGTGTGTTAATATTAATAAGTATAGTACTAGAACAAATGCAAACACTTAGACTATTCTGGGAAAAGAAGAATAGTCACACTGGGATACTATGATAACTAGCAGAATTCCTGGTATCTGAAAAATTAGTAATAAATTAACATTACCAGGAACTATGAAGCATTATGTAAGTGATGATTCTTTAATGGGCACAAATTTAGTTATTTGTCCCGGTGTGTAACGTTAAGCAAAAACAGCTGGATGATATTATAATTGGTTAACAATTTGTATTAATAAGTGAAAGTATAACAAAAATGTGCCTGAACAAAAGTGTGTGTGTGGGGTGTGTGTGTTTATGTGTGTCCTATGACAGTTAAGATGGGGAAGAATGAGATATCATTTCCCAACTCCGATTGGATAGAATTTAAGGAATGTAGAGATTTATAGGCACTTTTTTCTATTACCACCAAATCAATTCAGACTCAAAGACATCAATTAGACTTTCTAAGCAGACTAGTTGAAATGTAGCAGTAGAACTGGCACCATTACCACCACCCTCAGCTACAACTATTTGTCCCACAATTCTGTATGTTCATACTGCATATACTATGCTTTCTTTGTTATGACACATTAATCACAACTATTTTATGTCCCTTGAAATCCTGTCATTTCATAAATTGGTCATGTTTAGACAGCAAGCAGAAGAAAGCAATGGGGTACAACATCAGGGCTTGTATCTTAAACCTGGGCTTTGAAAGCAGAAACAAATGTTTAGTTCTAACTTTATTCCAAGTTATTTCTATCAACTTTGGAAATCCACTTAACCTACCTTGGCTATAATAGTTCTTGTAAAATGAAGGTAATAATAATCAATCTCACAAACTTTCTGAAGATTGACACATGTAGTCTATAGCATCTCTGGCCTGGTTAGTTTCCATACATATTAGATTTTCTAAATACTATTTTATTACTGGAATGTACTGCCTGAGAAGTAACTATTCATTCTCTGTTCCCTCAATGTTCCAATTTTATATGTATGTTCAATAGAAATAATATGCAATATCATCACTTTAAGAAACTAGTTGTAGTTGTTATTGTTAGGTGCTATCAAATCATGTCTGAATCGTAGCAACCCTTATGGGGTTTTCAATGGCTAATTGTTTTTTCGGGATTGCCTTGGGAGTGGATTGCCAAGTCCTTTTCCAATTTTTGCTGGGCTGGGAATCAAACCCAGGATGTCAGAGACTGCAGAACCGAGCTCTACCAACTGAAGTAAATCCCAGCCCCCCAAGAAATTAGTTAGAATGCCAATATGGATAGATTATTAGGATTGTTGTTGTTGTTAGGTGCTATGGAGTCAGTACTCGACTCATAGCAACCCTATGTACAACAGGTGAAACACTCTGTCAGTGCTTTTCTGCTATTCATTGGGTTTTCAATGGCAGATTGATTTTTGGGAGTGGGTTGCCAGGTCCTTCTCCCAAGCCTACAGCTCCTGGTGTTTTTAGGTGGTCTCCCATCCAAGTACTTGCTAGGCCTGACACTGCTTAGCTTCCAAGATCTGATGGAATCGGATGCCACGGTGCTACTTTAGCAGCCAGGAAATTTCAATCTGCTCCAGTTGCAGTTGTGTAACTTATGGAGCCTAAGCTCAATCCAATTTTTTAATGAACCAACAGCCAGCATCTAATCAGAACAACCAACAGAACAGTCCATACAACCTCTTCCTTGACCTAATTCATATACACCCTGGGCTTCTCCCAAATTAGCTTTGAAATTGAACATCTGTCTCGAATTCTGTGATTCCATCCTCTCTCATAAACAGTCTGGTACTAACTTCAATAAATAAAGAGCTGATATTCTATACAAAAACAACCAGAATAGATATGTTTTTTTAAAATACTTATATGTTTTAAACCAATTTTGATACATGCATGTTTCAAGGTAATATTCCATTACTCTACATCTCCGTATATGAACAAATACAAGGCAGTCAAGTTGGAGGTGCAAGCTGAAAGACAGGCCTTGAGCCAGATGGTTGGAAGGTATTTGTTTACTTGCTTTTTCACTTTCTCTGCCCCATGTCAGTTAGGTGGGTGTCAGTCCCTGTATTTTTCACCTCCCTTACTCATGAACAAGGAGACAGATGTGATACTTTTGGTTTTTAGAAGACCCTCTTTTCTACCTTTGTCTTTTAGACTAAATATGGATGATTCCTTAGACTGAATCACTGTTTGCAAACATAATCACATGGCAATTATTCTAAGCGCAATGAAGGAGGTTTCCTATATGATGGTGTCTAATCATCATCAGGGCTGGGATTTAGCTCAGTGGGTAGGGCGCTGCACTGCAGTCTCTGAGACCCGGAGTTCAATTCCCAGCACCGCAAAAATGGGAGAAGGGCCTGGCAATCCACTCCCAATGCAATCCCGAAACAGTCAGCCATTGAAAACCCTATGAGGGTCGCTATGAGTCGGATACCAACTCGATGGCACCTAACAACAACAACAATCATCATCAGGTTATTACTTGGGCTTTGAAACAATTGCTCCTCAGTATCATTCTGGCCTTCTCACCTTGAGTGGATACCCTGAAATGCTACATACACCTATATTATATTTCTAGTTATGCCATTTTGTGCAACAACCATTCCCTAATTGCCTAATCTATGCCATATATTGAAATTGATACTTGGTTTATCAGATATGATAAGGGTGATTTCTGCTTTCAATGAGGTTAGTGTCGAATGAGTAAAATTAAGAAACCAACAAATGTGTGTTGTTGTTGTTGGGTGCCGTCAAGTCGGTATCTGACTCATAGCGACCCTCTGTACAACAGAGGAAACACTATTGTCAGTGCTTCTCTGCTGTTCATAGGGTTTTCAACAGCAGATTGATTTTTGGGAGGGGGTTGTCAGGTCCTTCTCCCAAGCCTACAGCTTTTGGTGTTCCCAGGTGGTCTCCCATCCAGGTACTAACCAGGCCCGCCCCTGCTTAGCTTCTGAGATCTGACGCAATCGGGTTCCACAGGGCTAAAGGCTGCAGGCGTAACAAATGTGTAATTATTCTATTTTATCAAGGGCTGGGATTTAGCTCAGTTGGTAGAGCGCTGCACTGCAGTCTCTGAGGTCCTGAGTTCAATTCCCAGCACCGCAAAAATGGGAGAGGGGCCTGGCAATCCACTCCCAAGGCAATTCCGAAACAGTCAGCCATTGAAAACCCTCTGAGGGTCGCTATGAGTCTGATACCGACTCGAAAGCACCTAACAACAACAACAACAACAAGACAAACATGCAAGGTGTAATGGAAACAGAGACTGGACATCTATACTATACAGGACAGTGAAGATTAGGGTTGAATGTCCTTAAAGATGCTATAAAATTCTCATTTTGAAGGATAAATTTTAAAATCTTCTCATTCTTGGCACAGAGAATGGTGCTTTCTACCCACATAAGCTTAGACATGTTTTCTTTTTATTTCTCTGGGCTTCATTCATGTAGCAAATAAAAAATAGAACATTTAACTCATACTGTTTTACTTAGGTTTAAGTGGAATATAAAATTCCTGGTTCTGTGGCTGAAACTGCAATTGAATCAAGAGATGCCAAAGTGTCTTCTCTCTTTTCTTTTGGCAACAGATTGTGTTTCTTTATTATATCTTACCATTGATGATTGCTAAACCCTAAAACATCTACTTTAGACACTTAAATCATCTATAACAATATTTTCCACAGGACAAAATAGAACTATTTAGGGCTAGATTAAAGGAACTTTAACTAGGAATTAACTAAAAGTAATAGATGTAAGTCAAACGTCTATTACATTTTCATTGCTGAAATTTGGAGTTTAACATGCTTGAAAAATTTTCAAGGATATCAAATAGCCAACATTTTCAGAAAGAAATCCATTTTTTACTCCTTTCTACATTCAATGAAAGCTATGGCCTGGTACTTTCTTTAGATCATAATTTAGATGTCAATCTTTACTACTGTAAAATAGTGGCCCTGGAGTTTTAGTTCTACTTAAGTCTAGCATCCAAATATAATAAAAAATAGCTATGAAATCAGAAACCTCTTAGTAATTTTACTGGCTCACGGCAGGACCACTTGAAAAGTCACTCAATATAAGAAAGAAATAAAATGTGCAAGGTTCAGAAGGCAGTGTAAAAAAGGAAGTTTAAATGGTTGGAAATATTGTTTTATACCACTTCATCCTTAACCCTTTTGTGGCATTATAATGAAAAGTTTGATTTGAAGCTTTAAATTATATTATGTAGAAAATTGCCACAAGTTTTCAAGGTATTTCTTTTATGTTACTGACTTCCTAATTGATGCATGGCCATAATCTAGGACAGAGATCTGTGCCCACAAAAGTGGGTAACTGGATGCTTTCTATGAGTCATGTGATTCACATCCCTAAAACATGGCTCTTTGTGCATGTAAGTGTGACTTTTTTCCATATATTTCTTAGCTTGCTCATAAAAAAATAAAAATAATATATTGTCTTGGTTTTGGTAGAAAAATATCTAAAATTTATATCAGGATCTCTTTTTAATATTTTATAAAAGCATAAGAAAGAATACGGATTTGGCATAAAAATTTGTCTCAAAGTCATGCCTCGACTTACTTAGTTTGGTGGTAGTTTTGGGCAAATCACTCGCTTCTTTGAAATTCATCTTTGATTTACAGAGAGCAAGTAGCTTATTTTCAAGTATTTTGTTGCTACCGGTGAATAATAAACACTAGTAACTAGTAATACAGGTATTTTTCTTTATATTTAAAAGTATTTTGTTCTTTTATTTAGAAGAATTACTACACTATGCTGTAGTAAACTCATGGCCTTAGAACTACTAAATGTTGATGTTCATGTTTTCCCTAAACTATTTAACTCCAAACACTATCTCCATTTTCTCCTGTATTTTCATGTGCATGGTAGTGTTGTTTTGGGGAGATGCCAGTGCTGTCTTACCCATTTATTTATTTTAGACTAGTTTTGTTCTGTTTTTTCCTGATTGCCTGAGTCTTGCCTTAGTGCTGAATCCAGTGTTTCTGGCTTTAGAAATCTTTCCCTCTTTTTTTCCAGTGCCATACTTAATGGAAACCAAGGACCCTTTTCTGATATTTTTGAACTAGAACTAAAAGCCTCTAAGTAAAATCCTAGATTGGGTCCTTGGAAGTAGTTGATGAGTTTTGCCCATCTACAGCTGTGTAGGAAAAACATAGATCTAGATCTTAGGTTTGTTCTCTCCTTCAGCATACAAAATCAGCCAGTAGCATTGAACCCCAGAGATATGAAGATGAATAAAATATGTTTCTTATTCCAAGAAGCCCAGGGTCCTGTGAGCATGAAAGACAATTATGTTTACCTGATAAAAGCCATAATGGAGTAAGTGCTCAAGGTTCTGGGTTCCCTGATCAGGGTCATCTAACGCCTAGGAGGTTAGAGAGAGTGATTTGGTGGGAGTAGTATTGGAGCTGATATCTGATGCAAGGGAAAGGATTAATCAAAATTAGAAGGACATAGCCACAGGTAGAGGGAGCAACAGAAAAGCATGGATCTTCTTGTACAACAAACTGTTTTATGTGTGTACAGGCACAGTGCAAAAACAGATTGCTATTCATGGTGGCCAGAAAGCAAGATAGGTAAATGAATAGAATCCATATCCTGAGGAACCGTATAGAATATGGAGAATTTTTTTCTCTTGTCCTAAGGGTAATCTGCCAGGTATAACACCTTCAGGTAAATGAAGGTTTGTTTACCCATCCTCATTTTGGTCTGTATTGTTGAGTGAGCTTATGTTGATCATTAATTCGTAGCTGCTAAGAACATGGATAAGGCTGAAGAAATGTGCATATGGGGAGGTCAGTAGAAATAAAGTACAGGAGGAGACAATAGATCAATGACATCATGGGTGGCACAAAGAAGGCTCAAAACATGTCATATTAACCTAGCAAGAAATGGAATCTATCAACATTTTGGATGTAAAGTAGTGTCTTTAATCCACAAGATTGAGAAGTTCTTGGGTACAGAGTGTCTGTCTGTTGCTTTTATCTTATAGAATGAACTCTTGTTTGCAAGAGCAATTTTTTTATATTTTCCTATACTTCATGTTAACATCACTGAATAATTTCACCATAGGTCATGTCCTTGATGAAAATTAAGAGAGTTAGCCTAGCAGAGGGGATGATGGAATTACAAAAGTTTTTGAGTTTTTTTTAATTTAACTTTTGTTTATTTATTTATTCATTTTATTTTATTTTTATTTATTTTTTAGTACTTGGGGGTTGGAGCGAGGGCATTACACAAATTTTGCAAGTGCTCGACCATTGGGATACAATCCTAGCACCGTCTTTGTATTTTATTTGGAGACAGGGTCACACTAAATTACACAAGCTGCCTCTGGCATCAAATTTGTGATTCTCCTGCCTTCGCTTCTGGAATCAAAGGGATTAAAGGCATGCATCACTGTGCCTGGCTCAAATATATTAAAAAAACAAAAATAGACTACTTTTTTCCTCTTATAGTATTATTTTTGCCAGTCACCATTTTTTTGTTTGTTTGTTTTTGTACTGGGAAGTTGAATCCAGAGCCACACTCTTTTATTTATTTTTTATTTTGAGACAGTGTCTCACAAAGTCGCACAAGCTGCCTCTGGCCTCAATTCATAATTGTCCTACCTCAGTCTCCCAAGTCGCTAGGATTATAGGCATGTTTGCCATAGCACCTGGCCTAGTCCCTTTCTTTATCTTTTCTTTTTCTTTTTCCAATATTGGGGTTTGAACCCAGGACCTTGTGCATTTGTGCATACTAAGGAAATGCTTTACCACCAAGCTGCACCCCCAGGCCTTTACCCATGTTCATCCTACCTTAGCCTCCCAAGTAGCTGGAATTACAGAGGTGAGCCAAGGCTCCTGGCTACCTGCAACCTTTTAACAACACATTTATTGTGCATGCTATATTCAGATTATAGTTTAGTTGGTAAATATGATTGGCACTTTTGGCAAGGAATTGGAGATTACATTTTAAGCTATGCCAACAGTGAGATACAATGAAGATAGGAACATAAGATAATGGAGTTTAACAAATATATTTATCATGTACTGTTGACATGGTTTTAAAAGACAGAAGTCTGCAGCTATTAATAACTAGCCAGACTGAAGCCATTCCAAGATAGAAATAAAGATTTGTGAACTCAATGTCATTCAGATCATTAGTGAAATAGTTAAAAATTTGTCAAAATGCAATTTTATGTGTACTTTGTTGAACTATGTAGTATGCTATTAGAACAACCATAAAGATATTTAACACTGCAGTGATATTTACCTTGGAAGTTGCTCTTGAAGGGTACATGTGTACAAGTGTGTGCACAGAAACACACATCACATACAAGACAAAAATTGCTGTTGTTAGGTGCCGTTGAGTTGGTATCCGACTCATAGCGACCCTCTGTACAACAGGGGAAACACTATTGTCAGTTCTTCTCTGCTGTTCATAGGGTTTTCAATGGCAGATTGATTTTTGGGAGGGGGTTGCCAGGTCCTTCTCCCAATCCTACAGCTTCTGGTATTCCCAGGTGGTCTCCCATCCAGGTACTAGCCAGGCCCAACCCTGCTTAGATTCCGAGATCTGACGGGATTGGATGCCACAGGGCTACCACTGCAGGCAAGGCAAAAATACTACTCCTCAAATATTTTGCTTAGGACATAAGATATAATTATTCAATTTGTTAAAAATGCTATTTTAATGCAAAAATACACTTTTTATTTTTGTTTTTTGGCAAAAATAAGTGATGCATGCTGTGGTGGCCAACAGAACGACATCATCAACAGAGAAGGGAATTAAAAAAATTGTCTGTCACACACTGTACAAATTTAGATATTTATAATCTTTGAACAGGCTGGGTTTAGCTCAGTTGGTAGAGTGCAGCACTGCAGTCTCTGAGTACCCGAGTTCAATTCCCAGCACCATAAAAATTGGGAGAAGGGCCTGGCAATCCACTCTCAAGGCAATCCCAAAACAGTCATCCATTGAAAACCCTATGAGGGTCGCTATGAGTTGGATACCGACTCGATGGCACCTAACAACAACAACAGCAACAACAATCTTTGACCAGATACAAACATGTCTTTAGAG
Source organism: Pedetes capensis (assembly GCA_007922755.1). Taxonomy (NCBI): domain Eukaryota; kingdom Metazoa; phylum Chordata; class Mammalia; order Rodentia; family Pedetidae; genus Pedetes; species Pedetes capensis. Next base: position 10,322 of record VMDO01026035.1, on the reverse strand, counting down.
ATTTGTAGAAGATTTTTCACACTCACATGAATGGTTTGTTCATGCGTTTATCTTTTCAATTGATTTTGGATCCTTGAGAACAGAGACTATGTTTTAATAACTCTTATAGTTCCAGATAACTGTTTTTGGAAAATAAATGGTCTTGAGCAGATAGTATGATAAATGCATGAGTGATGATGTCTCATGCAGGCAGAAAAGAGGACACCAAATGATAATAATTACAAATTTCCTTTGTCTCATACCATGCAAATTATAACATCGAAAAATGACAGAGGCTTGGGTAATGTACTTGTTTTGCAGTCCTCTTTCAAAAAGAAATGAGAAGGATATTCCAGGCAAGAGTAATGGCATGAAGAATGGATGGTTCTGAGAAAGACTAGTATAGATATTGTAGACTAAAGAAATACTAGCTATTATAGTTTCCTTGACTTGTTTTATGGTTAAATATAGAATATTGTAGAGCACAGGAATATTTTAGATTCTTATCTATTAGTAAACAAAATTATAGACAATATTGATCTCAGCAAGTGCGCACCTGTGAGTAACAATGATTTCAAGCTAACCTTGGATAACAAGCAGATTTCAAAGTATCCATCTTGGCAATGATCATCCTTGGCTTGGCATAGGTCTTTACTTGAAGTATAGATCATTTCCAGGACAGCCAAGAGCAGCCTAGCATGTTGAAAAAAGCAGTAGATTAAGAGTGAAAAGATGTACAATCTAGACTTGATCTAGCAAGCTGTGTGGCTCAGTTTTGTTCCTTGCAGAATGGAGGGTGGTAGGATCCGCTAGCCCTTTTACATGTATTAGAAATCACTGTCTGATTTTGCAGCAAGGCAACTCCTACAGACATGGGAAAAGAAGGAAGTAGAAGACAATTTTATGGACTGGCCTGTCTAATCTCTCCTAGAGGTACTTTCATGTTCCCAAGCTGTAGATTGAATCTAGTGGTGGCGGCGTAATAAACTTATTACTAGCACTGGTTTTGGCATAAAAAAAAATCTGAGTTCTGGGTTTGATAGTGCACCGAGTCTTATGGTTAAGTGCCATTGAGTCATAGTGACATGTACAACAGAACAAAACATTTCCTGATATTGTGCCATGTACATAATCTTTTTATGTTTGAGCTCATTGTTGCAGACAGTGTATTTCTTTTCATTTTGAGTTGTACCACATCAGCAAAAGCAGGTCCCAGGGGTTTCAATCCATTCCTGTCATTAAGGTCAACTCAGCTTTTAGGAGGCAGCTCTTCATCAGTCATTTCTTGAATACCTTTCAGCCTAGGGGGTTCATTTTCTAGCACTATATTTACAGTGTTTCTCTGCTTTTCATAGGGTTTTCAATGGCTAATTGTTTTGGGTGTGGGCTGTTGAGTCCTTCTCCCTAGTCTGTCTTAGTCTGGAAGCTCAGTTGAAATCTGTCCAACATTTGTGGCCCTGCTGGTATCTGGAATACTGGTGGCATAACTTCCAGCATCACAGCAACCTGCAAACCTCTACATCATGACAGGCTGACAAACACTGGGGTGGGGGGAACCCACTCTTAGTATCTATCAAACCTCTTGCAAAGTGAAGACAGAGAAATCTACCTCTCCAGGCTGAGTGTTAAATGGGTTCATATATAACATGCATATATAACTTATTTAAGGGCACCAACACTGCTAACTTATTATCCCCTCAGATGACCACACTTCTGTCATCCCACATCATCATAATTCTATCCTGACCAGTTCTAGGATGCAAAAATTTTTAACTCTAATCCTCTTAAATTGCAAAGGAAAACACGTGGCAGGGGCAAGAGGTGAGCCCTTTTGTGCTTAATGTAGTTTTATCATGAAGTCAGGATGAGGTTTGTTACTTGGACTCCATGTTGAGGGTTTCCTCATATACTCCAACCTATGAAAAAAATCATTAGAAGAAATAGATTGGGCAAAAAACAAGTAAGTCTTTGAAGATAATGGATAAATAAGCAAATAAACAACAACAACAGCATTATCAACAACAAAAAACTCTGAAGCTCAGACATAAACTTGGTTGTTGTTGCTGTTAGGTGTCTTTGAGTTGGTGTCTGACTCATAGCAACTCTATATACAACAGGTGAAACAGTATTATTAGTGTTTCTCTGCTATTCATAGGGTTTTCAATGGCTGACTGTTTTTTGGGAGTGGCTTGATGGGTCCTTCTCCCAAAACAACAGCACCTGCTGTTCTTAGTTGGGCTCCCATCAAAGTACTAACCAGGTCTTACACTGCTTTACTACCAAGATCTGAAGGGATTGGACACCACAGCAGTACAGCTACAGGGCAAACTTGGTTAAGACCATCTTTTTCTTTGTCGCTACTAATAAGGAAAAATGAAGCCACCCTGTATGGTGTCTTTCTGCTATGTGTATTCAAAGTGGTTCTGCTGGCTTTCTATTTAACCCAAACATTTCCCGTTGGGAATAAGAGCAAAATTGGCACTCTTCTCCATAACTGAGATGACTTTGTTTGGTGTTACTTCAGGTTTCCCCTTGGTACAGAGCCACTACTTTCACTGCTGCCCACTGCAGTCACCCTGGTGTCAGAAGCTGTTGCTCCAACATGCTAAGCTAGACCTTATCTCAGGTGCCTGTAGTGATGCCTCCTGCCTGAAATGCTTCTTCCTGACCTCTGCATGACAGGTTTATGCTCATTCATGCTCCTTCATGAGCTGCTGCATGAAGGAAGGTGGCTCTTCCTTGAAGATGTTTAGCCTTAGTCTTTTCCAGAACACCTCACATGTAGGTATTTTCTACATTCAGCATCTGCATAGTGTCTAGTTCATAGTATTTTCATTTTCTGAAGATCATGCAGCTGAATCATTCATGTATTAACTTGTTTACAGCTTTCTCCTCATATTGCAAACTGTCTAAAAACAGGAAACTTGTCTCATTTATTCACTGCTATATCTAAGGTGACTAAAACAGTGCATTACACATAGTATATAGTCAGTATATTTGCTAAACAAATATATGAATGGGTGAGTGTTCATAATAGAACTGTCCTGTCTCATATCATGATTGGAGAACTTTTTCCTCATTAGCCTAGCCTTAGAACCACTTCTATGAACACATCTGGCGGACAGAGAAAAAGAGGCTTTTGACTCTAAGATAGTTCTACACAGGGCGGCAAAATAGTACCACTTTGGAATTTATGAAACATAGTTGCCAGTGCCCCATCCATCAATTAAATTGGAATCTCTGTAGGTGGGACCCAAGCATTCACTAAAATAAACAAAATGAGCAAACACAATACTCAGTGTTTCTAATGGCAATTAGATATGACAACTGCTCTATTACATTGCTTGTTCACAAAAGAACTGGAATCTACTTTTTAAATCACATGAAATGGTATTTGGAAATAAAGTTTTAAAGTTTTCAATTTGGCTGGGTGTGCTGGTGTGCGCCTCATCCCAGCGACTTGGGAGACGGAGGCAGGAGGATCGCAAGTTTGAGGCCAGAGGCAGCTTTCATAACTTAGTGAGACCCTGTTTCAAAATAAAAGTAAAAACTGGCCTGGGTGGTTAGCTTAGTGTTATAGCACTTGCAAAACATATGTGAGTTTCTGGGATCAACCTCCCAGTACCTCAAAAAAATTAAAAAAAATAAAAGTAAAAATAAAGCTTTCAATTTGTTACTTCATGGGAATGCGCAAAATGTGACAGATTGAAAAAGATCTGCTTTTTAGCTGAATGCCTTGGCCCATGCCTGTAATCCCAGCTACCTGTGGATGAGGCATTAGGATTACAAATTTGAAGACAGAGATAGGCTACAAACCTAGCAAGAATTTGTCTCAAAATGTGTGTGTGTGTGTGTGTGTGTGTGTGTGTGTGTGTGTGTGTGTATAAAAGGCAGCTAGGGATCCAGCTCAGTTATAGGACACTTGTGGCCCAGCGTTCCATCACCAGGTACTGCAGAAACAAAACAAGAAAACAAAAAGATAAAAAGAAAGAAAAAAAAGAAAGAAAAAAGGAGACCTTTAAACTAAAATAACGGAGAAAGTAGAGTCTGAACCTGAAGCTTGATTCAGTTTAAAGGTCCCTTTCAGATATCCTGCCCTTGGTTTTGTTACATCATTAGTTAAGCCTTTGCCCTGTGGTCTATGTATGCTTCATCCTGCTTTTAGTTTTCTCTCAGGACTGCTGGGTTTTCCTTTATTAGGCACTGATGCAGCAGTTTGAGTGCCTTGGATGGTGGAGGCCTTGCGCTACATCATGTTTCAGGCAGATAAACATTGACAAGATTTGAGTGTGGGTCTTGTAACATGATTGAAAGAGACCAAGGTCAGAAGTGACTATGGCAGAGACCAATGGGAGAATAAAGTGCAACTGAGTTTAAGAAACAAAGATGGGCAAGTTCCAATTTAGGCAGAGACCGGGAGATAAGCTTTTGCTATGTCAATATCAAGTTTTCTTTCAAAGTTCCCAATCACACAAATCCTGTTCTCCATGAATGTATGTATGTGCATTGCTTTACATTGACTTTTGAAGGCAGAATTCGTTACATTTACCTATTAATCAATCCACATGTAATGGGTCACTGTAATTACCCTAACCTTTGGAATCTAAATTTTGCTGATTAGTATTCTGAAATGACGATTTATAAATAAAGCATAACAATTCCAAGTGATTTTCTCAGGAGAATTTTCTCATTATTAATTATTAGCTAAAATTGCTCTCAAAGACCTTGCCAAAAAGGATGGAAAGAAAATAATCAAAAACGGCATGAAGAGGTACTGAAAGATATATCAGTATAATTGTAGCTAATATGTTATATGCATCATGACCAAAGAGTACTTTTTATATTTCTTATTAAAAAGGAGAGAACTAGTTGGATTTTAAGTGCCTGTAAGAAAAATTATAAAGCCGAAAACAAGCAGATATGGCCAGGCATGACATCGTGTCTCTTTTATAACATGAACCTGTTAAGAGGCTGGGATCCTCTGTGCCCATGCTGTGACTTTTCCTGAAAGGCTCTCCGGCTACACTACTTGAAATTAAAGAGTTATGATTAATTTGTCTCTGCCCTGCTCTGAAAAGGCACACTGTGAAGGGGCTTTGATCTGATCACACAGGGAAGTCTCCTTATGGCCCAACTATACTGGGTTAGAATCCGAGCAAAGGCACATATGATTTTATGTGTCATTGTTAATTGAGCAGAAATGTCAGTGTTCATTAGGAACAAAGGAAAATGTGGCATTGCGGCCTGGGCTTAACTTTCTCATTAACTATATGACAATTTGTGGTATCTGTAATTCTACCATCATGGAAAGGAGCATACTATATTTTTTGCGGGTGTCATTGTATTCTTTCAAAAGCATAAATTTGGATAGAGGACTGAAAAATTATAAGAAAAGCCTCTAGGTAGCCATTTGAATATAATTAGTTTAGGAGTGTACCTTTTGCAGGAAAGACACCTGCAATAAAGACGATTCAAATCATAGTTGGTAATTTGTACACTTTCCTCTCATTGGTGATTATGGGCTGGTTTTCTTGGCATTTGAGACTCCCATGCACATAAACCACTCCCACTCCCATTACACACAAGTGCTTTCGTGACAGATTTCTAAGCCTGTCTCTTCCAACAGTACCTATCTCTGCCTCTCACGTTCATCTCTAATAACAATGGCAGAGAGGAGCTGCTTTGAAGCATTGCCCTGCAACCCTGTGATTTGGCAAATTTGAAGGAAGCACTCATTTTGATGACAGCAATGAGTGATACAGGCTCCTAACTATAGAGGTGGGCTGGAACTAGAAGGTGAAATCCATCTCGGCCTGAACAACTTAGGGTGGATTGTGATGAGCTCTTTGTAAACTGTTTTTATGATGAATACTCCAGTTTGGGTTATAAAAATGAAAACAAATATCACATCCAGTTCTGCACTCAGCTTGAAGTCATAGCAATGAAATGAAAAGGTTTGGGGGTGGGCTAGTGTGAGGGAGGGGAAGAGGGACCGAAAGATCTGTTGTTCTGGAGGGAAAATAATATCAGGAAACATTTTATCTGTGAAAGAATGTAAAATTAGGTAACTCTGAAGATTGTCTTTGAATGCCCAGATACTAGAAATTGGGGAAGAAAAGCTTTCGTGTAACTCTGTCTACTGTTAAACATGATGCAGTTTGTCTAAATGTTCGGGGTGAGGCTTAGAGGTGAATGGCTTGAGCCATAGTAAGTCAGTCAAAGGGTTGAGATATGTCGCTGTGTGCTGAGTTTCTGAGTCTGTAGAAGTGGCTTTCTATTCTTATCCTGAACATGAAGAAGAGGAATTGACATAGAAAAATCAGAGGAATTCCATAGATTACTAATGTCTGGCTTGTCTGAGTTGATTTAAGAGACTGGATATGAAGTGGTGTCATTGGAATTAGAACAGAAAAGGAATACAAAGAAAGTGGCACAGGGTGAGAAGGAGAAAGACAGGAAAGGAGAAAAGAAAAAGGGAAGAGCGGGGAGGAGTACAGGCAAGGGAGGAAAGAAAAGAAAAGAAAAAGGTCTCCCATTAACCTAAAATGCAGTTGCTTCACTGTATATACTTTCTCAACAAACCTTTAAAAAATCTCTACCCCCACACATTTCATTTGAAGATATTACATTGACCACTGTGAGCACTGCATGATATGTGTAAAGCCTCAGATGGACTAGTCAATTTTGACTCTGAGTTCAGATCTCCAGGGTGAGGGGTGAGCTGCAACCATACATGGGTATATGGATTCTATTTGATGATGGCAGGTTGGGTAAGTGTTTTAGGGAATGAAAAGCAAAGGAAAGCCTACAATGAACTCTGGGAAAGGCTGATATTCAAAGATATGTATAATATTTGTATAAGATTATCTAGAAAGGTGCCAGATAAAGAGAAGGAAGGGTTATAAGAGGAAAGTCAGACACACATGGTGTACATATGGCCGAAAGCCTTAGTCAACTTTATCAGAGCTCACACAGTAGTAAAACCCAATGAAGACTAAGAGATATTAACTTTAATTTACAATATGACACTGTTGCAGAATTCCCACTTGTGGATTTTAGTTTGTTTCTGAATAAAGATCAACTTTCAAAGTTCAGAAATGCTCAGTAGTAAATAATATGTAGAACTTCAGTGAAGTTAACATTATTTTAACATAAAAATCATTTCAGGAATAGTCAAAGTTTTAAGAAATATGACATTGAAATAGAATATTTAAATGCATGCATTTTTGGTGTTATACCATTACCCAATATATGACAATCATCATTTGCCCTATTATATTTGAATATTTGAGAATATTCATTTCCTAAGAATGACCTAGATACTGGGCTTTGCATAGCATAGAAACGAAAGGGTAGCGGTGAGGATTTTGGAAATGTTGGAACCCCTGTGTTTTAAACTCTGAGTCTCCCAAATGCTGGCTATGTTCCCTGGGGTTATTCTGTGAAGAATGGCAAGAATTGAGCTAGGCACTGTGACACACATCTATAATCAGAGCAACTCAGGAGGTTGAAACAAGACAATCACAAGGGTGAGGCCAAAGGCAGCCTGTGCTACTTAGCAAAACTCTGTCACAAAACAAAAGAACAAATAAATAAATAAATAAATAAATAAATATAGGGTTGGGCAATGGGCTCAGTAGTAGAGCACCTGCTTAGTATGCACCAGGCTCTGGATTCAACAACCACAGTGCTGGAATAAAATAAAAAAGAATGGCACAAATAGGAAGATATGGTAAGGGAAATCAAAAAGGAGAAGAGAATAAATACTTACAGAGTTTTTACCAGTATTAAAGTAGCTGACATGTGGGATATACTTATGACAGTTGCTTCACATAGAGCAAACACTCCATACATGTTGGAGTTCACTATTTTCAATTATTCTAACAATTTGTAAAACTCTCATTAAAGCAGGCATTTAGAAACTGCTTTTGCTGAAGAAACATTGATTCCTCTCTTGGGCTCACAAGTTAACTAAAAGTGAGGGAGGACACTGGTCACTGGGCTACCTCCACCTTGTCTCTCTCTGGTTCTATTTTGCCCCTTAATGCTTCCTCCTGAGTTACCATCTTCCACAACCACCTTGGATTCCAGGAAGAACAGGACTGATTGATACACATCTCTATGAGGGGAGACTTAAACTTCCCCCAAGCAATGGTGAGTCTTGCAGGACAGATCACCCCAAAATGAAGATAATTATTGGTGATGGCAAGGACTCACCCTAGAGCAGGAGTCATCCTCTATGGGAACCAGGGTGCTCCCCTCAAGTGGTAGCCATTATACCAACTTCTTGAGATCACCTTGCAAAACCAGAACTGACATCATAATCAACCAGACCACACTCTGATCAGTGCTCTTTGGTTTTGCATACATTTCCCCTGTCTCAGCTCTAATTATTCTACTTAAATCTAAAGCTCATGTCAGTAGTTCAAAAATAGACTCGGTGGTCCTAAAACGCCTTTCATCTCTTCCTCTTCCCAATGTGCACATTGACTAAATCTCCTTTCTCTACTTCTCAGCTTTGCTGTCTCTTTGACTGGCCTGTTTGGGATGGGGTACCAAACCTAGTCTCTTGGGACTCCCAGAGTTGGGGCTTTGTCCCAAAACTCTGGTAACAGCACCAGTTACATTCTGTAGAAAAGGAAAGTGGAGCCGAGAGAAAAATATGTGAATATGCATGTTTGTGTATAAACTAAACACAGTTTATGTGTGGTCATGGCAAGATTAGATTCTTTAACTCAAAAATCCATGCTTCTCCAAACGCACTGGAAGTTTCCAAACTGTGCTCTGAGATACCCTATCCATTAGAGAATGAACTTCAGACACTGTCGGTATATAGGATTCAAGGAGAGATCAATGGGACAATTCAACAGAGACTCTCGTGTCACTTCTAGAAAGTTCCCTTTTATCCGTTTTGTAAATTGGATTCTTTACAGAATTTCCTACAAAAAGCACTCTTCTGCTAAAAATAATACCAATATAACACAATAAACTATACACCCTAAGCCCATCTTCACCTGCCACCATAATAGTTCAAAGTTCAGTTTGACTATATTGACCATTTATGAACGGACTGTTGAACAGTGTCAAGCTTCTCATATAAAAAGATATAAGATCCTCTAAAATTTTATACTCTTTGGGCTACTTTATGACTTTCCTTAAGGAAACAGGAATCTCTCAGCTTTTAAGGGGCTTATATTTAACACTTGCATCTTACCCTAGCTAAGAAAAAAATGATCTAAACCAAACAAACCTTTTAGAATATTCAGCTAAATAATGGCTCCCTTGGTTTCTCTCTGATACCAATTAAGCAGTCTAGAAATGATATTAAATTGTATTTCCAAAGCTTTTGAGGGCAAAAACCTATTAGAATTAGATTAGATATAGCCTTTTAATCTTAATCCATATCCATAAGAAATAAGAAATTGTTGTAAGGATTAATATGTTTTTCCATTGTACTCAGCAGCACAAGATTTCTTTCACAATAAGTCTTTATTAATACTTTCTATTTACAAGGTTCTGTGCTATCCATTGGGCTGGGGTTTAGCTCAGTTGACAGAATGCTGCTCTCCACTCTCTGAGGCCCATGATTCCATCCCCAGTACTGCACAAATGGGAGAAGGATGTAGTAATCCACTCCCAAAGCAAGCCTGAAACAATCAGCCATTGAAAACCCTGGAAGACTAACTATGAGTTAGACCTAACTTGATGATCTCTAACAACAACATGCTATCCGTTAAGGTAGTTATTTTAGTTCAGACTTAATAAGGTCAGAAAGTTTGAGTAACTATATATATATATATATATATATATATATATATTATGACTAAATTCCATTTAAGTACTCTCTGTTTTCCTTTATGCAGCTCTGCATGTAGTTTAAGCCTTTTAATCAAGAAAGCCAAGCATCTTTACATCTTCTCAATTTGAAGCATTAAGTGCTAAGAATGTTTGTGTATGTTTATGAAAGTTTTTGCATTAGTTAATGTTTGCCCTACATAAGTGGTTCTAATGCCTTGGATTATATGAGGGTCAATAAAAGCTGTAAAACCTGTTGTCATATATGCCCAGCTCTGGCCACTCTCTTAGCTTACATTTGAGCTTCCATATCTTTGTGGAAAATAAACATACAAGCAAATAGCTAAGCAACAACAGAATCTTGATGTGTATCTTTTGCCTTTCTCAAATTATGTAATCCACAAAGATCATTTTGGGAGGACAGAGATCAAAATGAAATATGAGGAAAGAGATAATAGAAGTATTCCAAAAGATTTTATGAAGTGGATGAAAAAGATACCCATGAAGCTTCTTTAAAAGAAGCAACATCCGAAATAAATCTTAAAATC
>VMDO01026034.1:0-20171 GCA_007922755.1 Pedetes capensis | reverse complement strand
TACTTCTTTCTTGTATAATGACTCTGTGTATTCTTCCCATCTTCTTTTGATGTTTCCTGCATCATTTAATATTTTCCCTGTAGAATCTTTCACTGCTGCCACTCGAGGCTTGAATTTTTTCTTCACTTCTTTAAGCTTGACAAACACGGAGCGTGTTCTTCCCTTTTGGTTTTCTGCCTCCAGATCCTTGCACATGTCATTATAATATTTGTTTTTGTCTTCTTGAGCTGCCTTCTGAACTCTTCTGCTTAGTTCCTTAACTTCATCCTGTCTTCCTTTTACTTAGCTGCTCAACGTTGAAGGGGAAGTTCTACTGTTTGTTTTGACATGTAATTTCGTCTTTTCTTTTTTTCTTATCTTTTTAAGAACTTTTTGCTTCCTTATTGAATGATATCTTTTATGTCATGCCACAACTCTTCTGATCTCCTGTCATTTGTGTCTAATGCATTAAACCTATTTTTGAGGTGGTCTCTGAACTCAGGTGGGTTATACTCAAGGTCATACCATGGCTCTCATATACTTGTTCTAATTTTCTTCAGCTTCAGTTTGAACTTGTATATGAGAAGTTGATGGTCTGATCCACAGTCATCCCCTGGTCTTGTTTTGACATTTTGTACAGAGCTTTTCCATCGTCTCTTTCCACATATGTAGTCAATTTGATTCCTGTATGTTCTGTCTGGTGAAGTCCATGTGTATAGTGTCCATTTATGATGTTGAAAAAATGTATTTGCAATGAAAATGTCATTGGTCTGACAAAATCCTATCATGCGATCTCCAGCTTCGTTTCTGTCACCAAGACCATATTTTCCAACTACTGGGCCTTCTTCTCTGTTTCCAACCTTTGCGTTCCAGTCACCAGTGATTATCAGTATGTCTTGATTGCATGTTTGATCCATTTCAGATTGCAGAAGCTGATAAAAGTCTTCTCTTTCTTCATTTGTGGCCTTAGTGGTGGGTGCATAAATTTGAGTAATAGTCATATTAACTGGCCTTCCTTGTAGGTGTATGGATATTATTCTATCACTGACATTGTATTTCAGGACAGATCTTGAAATGTCTTTTTTGATGATGAATGCAACCCCATTTGTCTTTAGTTTATCATTCCCAGCATAGTAGACCATATAATTGTCTGACTTCAAATGGCCTATACCGGTCCATTTTAGCTCACTGATGCCTAAAATGTCTATTTTTATGCGCTCCATTTCTCTTTTAACAATTTCTTATTTGCCTAGATTCATACTACGTACATTCCATGTTCCAATTATTAATGGATGTTTACAGTTGTTTCTCCTCATTTTGAGTCATGCCACATCAGCAAGTTGAGCACCCTGGGGTTTTACTCCATTTCCATCATCACGGTAGATTCTACTTAGAGGAGGCAACTCTTCCCCAGTAGTCTTTTGAGTGCATTTCAACCTGGGGGCCTCATTTTCAGGCACTATATCTGACAATGTTTCTTTGCTATCCATAGGGTTTTCAATGGCTAGTTGTTTCGGGAGTGGCTTGCCAGGTCCTACTCCCTAGTAATAACATAGATAAATTAAAAATAATCATGGTTTATGTAGTTTGAGTTGAGCAACAATGCCCCCAAATTTGAAATATTCATAAAAATGAGATTTATTCAAATCATTTGATAAAACTGTATCCAAAACTTAATACCTCTTTACCCTGATAAAGATAATGTAAATTAAATCTGCCACAAACCATAAATTCATAAGAATTGTGATTTAATCCTATTCACCCAATTTTAGTAACTGGAAAGCATTTGTATACATTCACACACAAATTCACATGCATACACATACACACTTGTGTATGTTTGTGGCTGTTTGTGATTGTTGTATGAGCGAATCTGTAAAACTGCCTTGTGTTTGAATACCAATCCTTCACAGGCATTGACAATTTAACAAAAACCCAAGTTGGGTTCTTTAGGTAATAGAAACTAGTAAGAAATTTGAGTGCAGAGAAGTATTGGGCAGTATCCTTAGGATGAAAAATTACATGGGAGTGAAGGAAGCAAGAGAGATGAGAAGAGGTGAATGTAGTACAGTTTCATCAAAGATCTCCATCTACCAATAAGCTCAAAGGATATCGGGAGGAAGAGCAGAATTCTTTTTCCCAAATTGTTACAAGGAGTGGCTATGGGTAGCATAAATTAAGTATCATTAAATAAATAAATTCATCAAATAAATATGAAATGAAACAACTTCTTGAAACAGAAGCTAAGCAAATGGTTTACCCTAACTCCTCCACATGCTGATATTTAGAGATGGAGCATTTGTAAGACCATGAAGATAGAGCCCTAATGATGGTATTAGTGTTCTTAGAAAAAGTGAGAGGACCTATGCCCCACTGGAGAAATGACACACATATGTTCTCTTCTGTCAGATCTCCACACATCTCTTTATCTTCTTTAATTCTCTTCACTTTTGCAATAAGCCTAAGAGATCACTAATGGGTGTTTTCTTAGAGATCTACATAGGTATATTATATTGTTTCTGGGTTTCTTCCATTACGATCCTCTACCAAGCTTAGGAGCCAGCACATGGAAAAAATATATATATATATGTCAATTGTTGTCTGCATAAATTTTACCTCTTAAGTCATTCAGATTTTTGGTTTGGATAACAAAGGCTAGCCTGCAGCTGTAGCCCTGTGGCATCCGATCCCATCAGATCTCGGAAGCTAAGCAGGGTCAGGCTTGGTTAGTACCTGGATGGGAGACCGCCTGGGAACACCAGAAGCTGTAGGCTGGGAGAAGGACCTGGCAACCCCCTCCCAAAAATCAATCTGCCATTGAAAACCCTATGAACAGCAGAGAAGCACTGACAATAGTGTTTCCCCTGTTGTACAGAGGGTTGCTATGAGTCGGATACCAACTTGACGGCACCTAACAACAACAACAACAAAGGCTAAGCACTTGTAACTCATAAAATTTAGTTTTCCTTCTGAGAAAGAATATGCTTTAGGCTAAAAAAGGCTAGGTATTTTAACTTACAGACTCTCATGGAATTATTATACAGGAAGAGTATGGATGGCTTGTATTGTTAGGTGTTGTCTAATTAGATCCAACTTACAGTGACCCTTTGAACAACAGAATGAAACACTACCCAACATTGTGTCATGCACACAATCTTTTTGTGTTTAAGCCCATTGATGCAGCCATTTTTTCTTCTCATTTTGAGTCATAAAAATCAGCAAAAAGAGATCCCAAGGGCATTATTCCATACCCACCATTAAGGTCGACTCTACTTTGAGGAGGTGACTTTCCCTAGTGGTTTCTTGACTGTCATCTAGCCTGGGGGGCTCCTTTTATGGCACTGTATTTGACAATGTTTCTCTGCTACTCATAGAGTTTCCAATGGCTAATTGTTTTGGGAGTCGGCCACTGGGTCCTTCTCCCTAGTTTGTCAGTGTGAAAGCTCAGCTGAAACCTGTCCACCATGAGTGACCTTGATGGTGCCTGAATTCTGTGGGGGCACCTTTTCAAGCATCACAGCAACACAAGAGTTCTCATAGCACAGCAAGCTGACAGACATGTTGGGGAGGGATGGCTCCCTGGGTGGAAAATAGTTAAACCATGTCTTTACTTATGATAATTTCTGTCTTAGAATTATTCTTTTTTCATAGCAAGCATATTTTTAAAATAGAGATTATGTGTTTCCATGCATTAGAAGCTAGTGTTAGGGGATATTGTTGTTCGGTGCCATTGAGCCAGATCTGTCTCATGGTGACCTTATGTACAACAGAAGAAATCACTACCATACACTGTGCCAGCACATAATCTTAGTATATTTGAGCCCATTTTTGTAGTCAGTATGTTTCTTCTTATTTGAGATGTGCCACATTGGCAAAAGTAGGTCTCAGAGGCTTTACTTCATTCCCATCATTAAAGTTGACTCTACTTTGAGAAAGCTACTCTTTACCAGTCATTTCTAGAATGCCTTCTCACTTGAGGGGGCTCATTTTCTGGCACTATATTGGACAGTGCTGCTCTGCTATTCATAGGATTTTCAATGGCTATTTTTTTCAGGAGTGGGCTGCCACGTCCTCCTCCTTAGTTTGCCTTAGTCTGGAAGCTCAGATGAAACCAGTCTGCATAGGTGGCCCTGCTGGTGTCTGTAATACTGGTGGCATAGCTTGCAGAATCACAGTGATGTTCAAGCCCCCACAGTGTGAAAAGCTGACAGTCACATGAGGGTGTGTTAAGGGGTGGTGATGAACAAATCTACAAATCATCTCTGAAAATTACCATTTTGTCTTTGCCCTATCTTCTAAAACTAATTTTGAAACTCAAAAGCTGTGTATCACAATATTATTGCCCACTGGCATTTCTGAAGTAACATCCAGGCCCTAGAGCACAAATCTGCAATGTCCTGGCTCTCTGCTCTGGAGAAATATCATGGGTAGAATGGAAACGTTTAAAAAAATATTTGCACACAGTATGTTAGTTTGGGTACTTAGAAGCTAATATCATCTTTTTAGTATATTTCTTATCTTAGGAAACCAGCCAAAACTCATTCAGAAACAAAACAAACCAATCAAATAAGGTGTGATCTATAAATACGTGTATGGGATTCCAAAATGTACTAGGAGTGCCAGGCCATTAGGCTGATCTATCCTTCTATTTCAGATAGAAAAAAATATCATACAATTGATATTTAAAGTCAATAAACTATATGCGCCATAGGAGGACAATTTTTCTCTTTCACATATCCTATTGCTTTCATTTTGATATCTTCTCTGAAAACATAGCTGTCAATGTGGCTGGTTTCCTTAGATAGAATAATAACTTTTAATGACCCAGAAAATCTATGACTAACTTTGCTATTGGATGTATCAATGGAAAATCTGCTTTAATTTTTCTCATGGTTACTTTCTTCTAGTTGATTGTGTTTCCTTTCTCAGTATGAAGTTTAGAGTTAGTGACAGGCTATGCACATCTAAAGACATCTAATAAGTGATGCAGGAATGTTGTGACATTGAGACTTGTCAAACAATCAAAAAAGGGTAGTGGCAATAAAGAGGCCTTTTCCTTCTCTGAACTAAACATAAATCATCATCACAAACCATCAGAAATGATTTGTTCACAGAAGATCAATATGGATTCAAGCTATTGTCTCCTTAACCTCCAATCCACTCTATCTTTCTCAACAAATACATTATTTGGTAATATAGGAGAAACATGATGTCAAAACTTTAAAAAGTTACACATAAAGGGTGATTTCAATACCTTCAACTCAGAAATGCATTTCATAATGGAGATTATGATACTTTATTTGATGTCTAATTAAACAAGCTCCACAGTTAACAGTTGTCATGATAATTGAATCATGACCATTGAATTAGTTTGAGTTTTTTCTTGATCCCTTATATTCTCAAATCTAATCTTCACTGAATCTGATCACAAAATATTGCATTGTATTGTTTTTATGACGTGTACAGTGATTCTATAATTTTCTCAAAAGTCATCTCTCAATCACATCTAAGCCACATGTGATTCTAATTCTCTTCTGAATTTTTAGTCTCCTAAAACTTTCAGGGTGTGGATTATATTCCGGAATCCATGAGAGGGGCAAGAACTTATGTGCCAAGTTTCTCAAAACATTCCTGGCACCTTCATAGTTGTTTAAAATTATTGAAAAGTAAGTGGAACTTTGTATTAAAGATTAAATACTCATATTGATTGTAATTTTCTCATGTTGAAAATCATACTTCCTAAGATCTCCAGTTTTAACTCTGTTCAAGGAATCTTTAAAAAAATAAACCAGATATTATTTCTAATAATTTGGGGAAAAATTTTAAGGGTAGGCTATATACTAATTTACTGATATCTATTATTTTGTCTAAGTGATTAAAAAGGTATAAAATTTGAAAGAAATGGAAATATTTTCATGGAGTTTGACAATATAAATAACTATATACATTTATAATCCACACTTTACCAAAGAATATATCCACTAGGCAATAATATACAACATGTTTAAATTTTTTATTAATCATGAAAAATTATAATCAAAATACATTTCTACACAAATGGCTAAATACAAAAGATAATTTATAAAACAGTATGTGAAAAATACTGAGAAATGGGAATTTATGTACTGTTTGGGGAGTGTAAATTTGTTCAGTACAATCCTATGAATTGGAGAAACTGTTTTGCAGTACTACAAAGTAACAGATTGATAGTGTGATGGTGTGAGTACCAGGTGTCCTCCAAAGCTCAGGTTTGAACATTACGTCTGCAGGTGGTGGTGCTGTTTTGGGAAGCTGTGGAAAACTAGGAGGTGTGGCCTGGCTGATGGAAGTATGTCACAGGGACAGGTTTTAAGGATTTATCCAGAACTCCCAGTTCTGGTCTCACACTATTTCCATGATGTGAGAAACTGGTCATCTGGGCCGTGTGGGCCCTGCCACCTGCTCCTCTGCCTGTGTACCTGCCACCTTGGACTGAGGTCCTTTGAACCAGGAGCCAGATAAACTCCTCCCTTATGTTGTTCTGTCAGGCATCTTGTCACCATGATATAAAAGCTAACTAACACAGATAGGTACACAGAACCCACCAGTGGATCAGCAATTCTATTCTTTACTTTAATGAAGTGCATGTTTCCCAAAATGCACAAATGCTGTGAAATTAGCACTATTTGTAATAGTCAAACTTGAGAATTAGAGAAGTCTACCCAAGGGAAAATCCATAGATAAATGGCGATATGTTTATGGAAGAAAACATGCAAAAATAATAATAAGTAAACTATACCTACATATTATAATATAATGAATCTCGTAGACATAATATCAAATGAAATAACTCAGGAATGAAATTTGTAAACTACACTATTACAGTGAGCCTGCAGCCATAGCCCTGTGGTATTCAATCCCTTCAGATCTCGGAAGCTAAGCAGGGTCAAGCAGGTAGTGCCAGGGAACACCAGGTGCTGTAGGCTTGGGAGATGGACCAGCAACCCACTCCCAAAAATCAATCTGCCATTGAAAACCCTATGAGCAGCAGAGAAGCACTGACAATAGTGTTTCCCCTGTTGTACGTAGGGTTGCTATGAGTCAGATACCAACTCAATGGCACCTAACAACAACAACATCACAGTGATGTGAGGCTCAAATAATTTGAAGACTAAATAAGCTAGATGGATACATAACTGAGTCTACTGTATAACTTGTAAATTTACAGTACCTTAGCTCGGGACTAGTTAAGCATTCATTCTGTATGAATTCCATACATATAATTATGGTATATTCACTTTCTTGTGAATGTACCATAATTTCAGTAAAATATTCCTGTAAAAGGTTAGTCAATACAAGTAGACATCTGGCAAGAGGAAAGCCACCAAAATCTGCATCACAAAGAATTCTCTTTCCAGTATCAATACCTTCACAAGAAGAGTGAATGAGGCAATGAATTGAATCATGTCCTTTAATTAGATTTACTCCATTAACATTATAATTAAACACTAAATTGACTCATAAAAGCTGTAGTTCTGCTCTCCATTATCTGTGCCTATGGCACAAAACTCCCTGGAATATGACAATACATATTTAGTGTGACAGGAAAATAGGATGTAAAGAATTCACCCTGTTTTAATTTCTGATGTTTCTGTGAAGAATATGTACACCAACTTGTCTTTTTTAATCATAACCAATCCTGGAGAATGACTATGGGTGATTGTGGAGATAAAAATGTATACTCTATTTGTGTGCTAGTCTGTTGTGCAGTTAGTAAATTATGCAATAGTGAAGGGTAGCAGTTGTTGTTGTTGTTGTTGTTGTTGTTGTTAGGTATCCAACTGATAGTGACTCTACCTACAACAGATGAAACACTATTGTCAGTGCTTCTCTGTTATTCATAGGGTTTCCATTGGTGGATTGATTTTTGGGAGTGGGTTGCCTGGTCCTTCTCCCAAGATGGGTAGTAGTAAGTTGGGTAAAACTGAATTGTCTAGGACAGTTATTATTTCAATATTTAATATTTTTTACAAAGTTTGTTTATAATACCAGACATTGAAAATTCCTGGCATTTAGGCTAAATGTGACTGCACACACACACACACACACACACACACACACACACACGCAAACATATGCACTTGTCCCAGGTATGTCACCCTTATAGTGATGTAGTCTTTAAACATTAAGAGTTCACAATGTTTTTTAAAAGTAGTTTTATTCCTATTCCAAAACTTGTGTTGAAGAGTTTGCTAAAAAAGACCAGTCTCTTAGGTGAACCAGATTCATACTGTAAATGACAAAAGTATGTTGGTCACAAATAAAGGATGCACTTTTAAAAAGGGAGAGCAAAGTGAGTTTAAAACATTGTCATTATAAATAACGGTAATTATTGGAGGTGATGGCTATGAGAGTTGTAGAACATATGGAAGCATTAGTAGTTATCTAAACCTAAAAACTGATTAAAATTGTTACACTGACAGTTGTAATTCTAAACGATATAACAGGAATAAGGGATACATGTGTGTAATTTATCAAGGAAATTGTTCTTCGGATTATTTTGCAATCATCTTGAGCTCTGTTGTTTAACCTCCAGTTTTACTATGCTAACTTTTTGTTCACTCTGCAGTATGAAGTTCTCTATCAATAAGCATTGCAAGAGCGGAATTTATATTAACCAGTCAGCTGTTACAACCTCACTCAATTGGATTATCCAGAGAATTTTTCTAACAACAAATATTTCATGCATATCCTTTACAATGGATTGGGGAAAATTCTTGTGCAATGATTTTTATACTCAATGAAGGATTTAATAAAGTTTTACAAATACTAATCCTTATAACACCTCAGCAGATAAGAATTATAGGTGGTTCTTTACAGAGAGATTAAGAGATATCACCATATGAAGCTAACATTGCAAATAGATTTTCTGGGTTCATAACATACTAGCCTTATTATTAATAATAGGCTGCAGTTCCTAGCTGTAGATGTCAGCCATCAGAATGTAATTCTGAACTTTGAATTCTGAAGAAAATGGTAGAAAGTCTACACTTTCCAACATAAAACTAATTGATATGTCAGATAATTTTTTACAATTTAAAAAAAATAGGTAAATAAATCCAATCTTTACATGTTTAAAGGTTTTTTCAGATTTTTATTGGGGGGGGTAACATGGAGTTGAACATGGGGCCTTGCACCTACTTTGCAAATGCTCTTACACTGAGGTACACCCACAGCCACTTTGTTATTTTTTATCTTGACTCAAGGTCTCATAAATTATGCAAGTATACACTGACTTCGAACTTGGGAAAATTCCTGCATGAGCCTCCACAGTTGCTCTGATTACAGATATGTGCCACCACTCCAAGTTTAGAATTTTTTTCTTTAAACTTTTATCCATTTTAACAAACATTCAAGATATTTCTTATGCTCATTTTATAGGCAAGGAAACTAAAGATAGGAGATGTTGAATATTTTCCTTCTAGTGCCTAGCTTAGTTGGTAGAGTGCTGCTCCCCACTTTCTGAGGAACTGGGTTCAATTCCCAGCACTGCAAAAATGGGAGAAGGATGTGGCAATTCACTCCTGAAGCAATCCCCAAACAATGAGCCATTGAAAATCTTATGTGGGTTGGTATGTATTGGACCCGATTCAATGGCACTTAACAACAACAACTATAGTCCCTGTTAGTAAGTACCATATCTTAGAGTCAAAGAAATACATTCTTACCCCATCATTTTTACTTTCCAACTCTATCATTCAGTCTTTATAGATATAACCATAAACTCAAAACACTCAGAGTTTGCAAATTTTTTTCTGTTAATGTACCGTCTTCTGTCCAGCTTAACAATCAAGGCACATTTCCTCAAACTTTAATCTTAAAAGTTGTTGTTGTTGGTAGGTGTCATTGAGTCAAGTCCAACTTGTAGTGACCCTATTTACAGTGGAATGAAATACTTGCTGATTCTGTGCCAGGCACACAATCTTATTTATGTTTAAGCCCATTGTTGCAGACACTGTGTCAATCCATGTGGTGGCGGGTTTTCCTTTTTTTTGTTGACCTGTCACTCTCCCAAACATGGTGTTTTTCTCCAGGGATTGGTCCCTCCTGATTACATGTCCAAAATACATATGATGTAATCTAGCCATCCTTGTTTCCAAGGAGGACTCTGGTTTTTCTTCTTCTGGGACATTTCTGTTGGTTCTTTTTGCAGTCCATGCTATAGTCCATATTCATTTCCAGCATCATAATTCAGAAACAACAATTCTTTTCTTGTCCTCCTTATTCAACCCCCAACTTTCACAACCATATGATGATACTGAAAATACCATGGCATGAGTCAGGTGCACTTGGTCTTCAATTTGACATCTTTACTTTCCAACACTTTAAAGAGGTATTTTGCAACAGCTTTTCCCACCCAATACAATGCCTCTTTTGATTTCTTGACTTCTGCTTCCGTGGTTATTGATTGTAGAACCAAGTAAAGCACAATCTTGAACAACCTAGAAGAGTTAAGCATAAAATTGTATAAATTACATATGTTGTTCTTGTTAAATGCTGTCGAATCCATGTCTGACTCATAGTATCCCTATGTATAGATGAAACATTACCTGATACTATGCCTGGCATCGGCATCATTGTCAGTGCTTCTATGCTATTCATAAGGTTTTATGGTTGTTTTTAGGAATGGGCTGCCATGTCCTTCTCCCAAACCTGCAGCACATAGTATTCCTAGGCTATTTCCCATCCAAGTATTAACTAGGCATGACTCTACTTAGTTTTTAAGATCTGACGGAATTGGATGCCACAGTGGTAAGGCTGCAGGCTATATATAACAATCCTCAAATCACAATAGTCTAGTGTTGTTTATACAAGAAATTTGTTCACATCAGTAGGATGTGGGGTCTAACCTAATCTAATCTAATCTAATGATGGGAATTCTTAACAAAGGTCTGCATTTAAATTAATTGTTAAAATAGTGATTGCAGTTTCAAAAATGACTGTTCTGTAGAGTACTTCATACTCTGAACTGTCTAGATGTACATAAGAGGTTTGTTATTTATAAATTAGTAAGATATTTGCTGTTGTTGTTAGGTGCCATCAAATCAGGTCCAACTTATAAGGACCCTACGTACAATAGAATGAAACACTCCTCGACACTGTGCCATGCCTAGCACTATTGTCAGTGCTTCTCTGCTATTTATAGGGTTTTCAATGGCACATTGTTTAGAGAGTGGATTACCAGGTCCTTATCCCTAGCCTGCAGACCCTGGTATTCCTAGGCAGGCTCCCATCCAAGGACTAACCAGTCCAACCCCACTCAGCTTCTGAGATCAGGTAGGATCTGATGTCAGAGTACTATGGCTTACAGACAAGATATGTATGTTAGAAATTTAGTAATTTTTCACTAATTAAATATGTGTACATTTTCATATTAAACATAGTGTTTTAATTTTAAAATTTACTTCTAAAATATTTATGGGATTTGAACACTAAACTTAAAAGTGTGAATTATTCCTATGACAACTTTATTTTGCTCTTTAAGTTAATTTGTATATTGAATACATGAGTATTTCTAAAAAGTAAAGATTTCACTAACTTTAATGTTTATTCAATAAAACACCAGATGAGTGAATATTCTGATTTATGAACTTAAAGAATTTTTACTTGTTTATTTTGAGATTGTTGAAAATTTAATTCTAAGGTATTAGTTTACTAAGGTTAATTTCAAGTTTTCTTGATTACAAATGAATCTATTTACTAAAAATATCTAAATGCATGCATCTCAAAGACCTGTATTTCCCGAGACTTAGGAGGTGGAGGCTAGACTATTGAGAGTTTGAGGCCAGCCTGTACACCTTAGTGAGAACCTGACTCAAAGTAAAAAATTAAAAACTCGGCTGAGGGTGAAGCCCAGTGGTAGAATATTTGCACAGTTTGGACCAGGACCTGTGTCTAACCCCAAAGTACAGAAAAAGAAAATCGGTATCATTGCCTATGACTTCAGTTGTAGATTTAGAAAACTGGTAGGTTGAAATTTAAAAAAAACACACTCAAAATCACTCTGTACCCTGAGGTCTTAAGCTCAAGGCAGTAGGTGAAGAACAAATAACAGCTTCAATGTGAGAGTTGTAATGTGCATGGTGTCAAGGGAGTATGTTGGTGTTGTTGTTAGGTACCATCGAGTCAATATCCAATTCATAGCGACCCTCATAGGATTTTCAATGGCTGACTGTTTCAGGATTGACTTGGGAGTAGATTGCCAGGTCCTTCTCCCATTTTTCTGGTGCTGGGAATTGAATTCGGGACCTCAGAGACTGCAACGCAGCACTCTACCAACTGAGTATAGCCCATCTAAAATAGGAACCACTCAACTCAAGTTAGCAGTTATCATGTTGAGAATGTATTGACAGGACTTGTAATTCTTACCAACAGAGGCTAGAATTTTGGCATTATGTAGATGAACAGAAAAGAGATGGATATCTGTTGGGATTCCCAGAGAGAGAGGGAGAATATCCCCAACATGGCCAGTCCCAGGAGCTCATCTAATCCACTTGGAATCCTATGGGGCAAGATAGCAACTGGTCACCTTTGCTATACATCCAGGGATCTCACTCTTCCCCTTTTCTTCCCCCTTCCCATTGAGTGGGCCAAGATGCCACCCAAGGTATGGTAGCATCTAAAGCCCCTCCCCCCAGTGCCTGATTGGTCATTTCTGATCTAACCCTGTTCCCCCGATTGGCTGGCTATCAGGTCATATAAACTCCAGAGCTCAGAGATCAGCAGACATTCTGAACACCATATAAGATATGCTCACTGAGTCCTTGTGGTTCCTTAGGAGCCCAAGGGTCATTTACTCCTCTGCCTAGCCTAGCCTTCAGCCTTCCTCAGACCTGCCTTCATCATACTTCAACCTGCCTGTCACCTCTATTTGACCCCAACCTCTACAATGCCAGATATCCTACATGGAACAATACCTTCTTGAGGCAAAACTCCAGGAGTCAAGCTCAGGGCCCCCAAAATGGCGAAAGCTGCAGGCTGGAACAGCAATGACACCCAGGAGGCTCTGCCCCAGCAGCAGAGACAGCAGCTGAGCACTTCCCTTCTCCACCTCTCTTTCCCCTCTCCCTAATCCTCCATTCCTTTCCCTTCCTTCATGAATAAACCCCTGTCCTTCTATCCTGTGTGGGAGATGCTCTTTTCTATGACCACATATTAGCCACCAGGTGCAGTGTTGGGGCACCCACCTCTTGCTTCCACCCACAATGCAGAGAGAGAGAAACCCCAGGAAGAACCAGACAATTATCTATATACATACAAATATACAAATATCTATAGATACTTAGTTATATAGATATACAGATAAAAGATATTTTGTATGCAATAACTTAGCTTAAAATATATTGTGATTCAAAACCAATGTGGACTAACAAAACCTATACCCTATTAGGGATATAGTTTGTGATCTACTATCTTACAAATTCAGTTCTAGAAAGATTAAACCAACAGAAGTCTCAATTAATTTTTCTGTGATTTTATCAGTTTATTAAAACACTGCATTTGATTTTTATAGTGGTTTGCTCTAGTTGATATGATTTAAAAAGGAGGAATTTGCAGTTTCCTGGAAATAACAAGGAACAGAAAAAATAAAATTGCATAAGGTTTACATAACTTATGGTATAAGCTAAGAGGAAAGGATGTGGATGCAGTCAAGTAAGGATAAAGCATTAACCCCTAGAAGATTTTGAGAAGGGATTGTGTAACTAATAAGAGACAGAATGTTGAGTCAATGTCATGTATCACAAATAGAAATTGTTTTGGAATTGTATCATCAAGGACTTCCTGAGAATTACTCAAGATATCCTTCCACTAATTGCACTGATTGATTGATTACAGTATGGCATTATTGAGCCCAATACCTTGTGCATACTTTACAAGTGCTCTACCACTGAGCTGAATACCTAGCTCCTCCATGTTTATTTTTTATCTTAAGAGAGGGCTTAAGTTATGCAGGCTATCTCTGGCCTTGATTATAAACCTCCTATATCCGCCTTCTGAGTCATTGAAATAACAGATAATTTGTTTTCAATTTTATTCTTATTTATGGGATTGGTAAACTAAGTGCACTCATAAATCAGCTTTTTCATGTTTACCAGGACCTAAGGACTCAGTTAAGCCTGCAGCTGTACCACTATGGCATCCAATCCCATCAGATCTCGGAAGCTAAACATGGTCAGGCCTGGTGAGTACGTGGATGGGAGACTGCCTGGGAACACCAGGTGCTATAGGCTTGGGAGAAGAACCTGGCATTCCACCCCCCCCCAAAATAAATCAGCCACTGAAACCCTTAGGGACAGAAGAGAAGCAGTAACAATACTATTTTGCCATTGTATGTATGGTCCTTATGAATCAGACATCGAGTCCATGGCACCTAACAACAACAACAAGGACTCAGTTATACCTGTCATGTAGGTGGAAGTATATAGGTGCCAATGGGGATTAGTGAGGCTTCAAAAATCATATCATCCAACTAAATAAGTGATGTATACACCTATTAAGTTCTAGAGTCACTTAGTTATATAACATAAGTATTCATTGCCTATCCCATGAAAAGAAATGGGACATATTAGCAATTCTTATTACAATTAAAACACACATTTGTTGAAAACATTTAAAACAATATAAATATGAATATGAAAATAAATAGCAAAGCAGAAAATAACACATATAAACTAGACATCCAGAATTTCCAATCCAAAACGCAGGTTAATAAGATGATTTTTGAATATTAAATTTTCTCTAGCACCATATCATTTTGTTAATGTTGTAGGAATCCAGACTCCTCTAATACTGCCCAAATAAAATTGCAACACTACTAGCAAGGTCAGTGATTTGTGAAACAGCTCAGTTTTACCTACATAAAATGTTCTCTTTGGCCTCATACATGATGACTCTGAATAGCTAATTTTATCAGTAAGCCCCTTTCAAATCATTACAATAAATTTGCTGATTTTGTTCCTTCAATGTGTTCCATTTGAGTAATCATTAACAAAACTACTAGAGTTATAAAATTACAACAATGTAATGTGCATGGTTAGTGCAAAAATCAAAATAGATGGTCTAAAATTCTGATACTCTGAGCTGAAAACATATGAGAAACAATAAAGATATTGGTAAAGGAAATAATTTTCTGGAAAAAATTCTAAAACTGGAAATAAAAACAGGAATTGAGACAAATGGGATTATATCAGATTAAAAATCTTCTGCATAGAAAAAGAAACAATAGAATGAGGACACAATCTATAGAAGGGGAGCAAACCATTGCCAGTCATTCATTAGACAGAAGGCTCATATCTAAGATATACAAAGAACACAAACACTCAGGACAAAGAAAAGTAATCCAATTACAAAATGAGCAAGTGATCTGAACAGACACTTGTAAAAAGAAGAAATACAAATGCCTATGAAATTTATGAAAACATGCTGACTGTCTTTAGCCATCAGGGAGATAAAAAACAAAATGACAACTTTATTCTATCTCACACCAATTATAGTGGCTTTTAATAATAAAACAAAGACTAGTCAGGCCCAAATGCAACACTTGTAGTCCAAGCATTTTGGAAGGCTAAGGCAGAAGAATTGTGAGTTCTAGGCTAGAGGCAGCCTGTACATTTTATGAAACCCTGTCTTAAAATAAAAATGAGGAGTAGGATTGTGGCTCATTGATAGAGCCCTTATCTATCATGTGTTATTCCTTGCATTCAACACCCAGTTACTACAAAAAGAAAGGATAGTGAGGATGTGGGAGCCCTATTTTCTAAATCTGAGTTATTTCTGTTATTCCTGGATATATCAACTTTTGCTTGTAATGGACCACCCTGCATCTAAGTGCCCCGACCCACTGGGCTGTTCAACAGGGACCTAGAGTAAGAGGCGAATGAATGAGAGAGAGACAAGAGACACGAAGGATGAGAGCAAGACAGGCTGTCTGATCAAGCTCCAAAGTCTTTAATGTTGTGCTGTAGCTTAAATACACATGGAGGGGGAGGGAAGGGGCAAGAAAGTCACAGGAGGCAGGTGATTCTTTAGAAGTCTTCAGGTCCTCCTGTAACCCTGACAACCGCTTTCAGATGGTAATTTCAATTTAAAGGTCACAATGCCCTGTGGCCCAACATCTGCTATTTTTACCACACCCTGCACCTTTTCATCGGGGTATCTTGTAAAAAGTTACTTATGGTCTTGGCTCCCGGCATCTAAGTGATAGATATTAAGAAGCACGGAGCATCATGATAGCTGTTCTTCCAGTCATTAGGTGCATCACAAGTTTCTCATTGTGTGAGACTAAAGGGCTGTCCATGAGTATGTTCTCCAAGGAATGGCAGAGTAAAAAAAAAGACACATCGACTGCAGAAGTGCATTTCAAGACTTTGCTTGTATGATACCCACTGAGATACTGTTGTCCTGCAGAGATACCATTAGGATCAAATCAATTGCCAAGTGCCACATACATTGCCTAGTGATATATATATATATATATATATATATATATATATATATAGACATAACACAGGGAAGGAGAATGGGAGTCAATATTTACTGAAAAGTTACTGTGTTATCTATGTTTTCCATTTGCATCAATTAGTTACATAACTTAATGTATATTGTATATACAATGTAATGTAATGTATAATGTATATTATATAAACAAGGAAATATAAATTAACAGCACTTTTGTTTCCTTGAAAGCTAAATTCCATAAACTGAGCAGAATCCATGAAGTTGTCAAAAGAAAAAAATGCTGTAACATCTGAAATAGGTGAGATCATTACAGAATGTTTAGGGGGAAAAAAAGTAAAATTTAAAAGTATTTGTCATTAGATTTCCTTTTCAAAGGTCTTTAGATTAAGGAAAATTTAAAAAGTATATAGCCAGATGATAAACGATGAAATTAAGGCAAAAATATCTAGAATTTCTACTTGAGAAAAAAAAATTTTTTTGAGTGCTGGAGTGTTGAACCCAGGGTCTTGCACATGCTAGGCAAGTTGCCAAGTTGCACAGGCTGACCGTGGTGTCCAACTCACCATCCTCCTTCTTTAGCCTCCTGAGTTGCTGGGATTACAGGATTGTGCCACAGCTCCTGGTTTCTGCATAGGAACTTTTACTCGAAAATGGTCTTTAGCTATACAACAAAAGTTAGAAAATAAATATATTTTAAATGTCCGCATATAAAAATTTGTGATTTAAGCTCTAGATTATATTTAATTTTATAATTATTTATTTTATTATGGTAAAATCACATGTAAGAATTTAAAGTTCAATGTAGTAAGCTTTACATGTATAGCTAAGCAACAAATCTTCAAAATTCACTTGATCTGCTTATTGATGGTGGGATATATAAATTAGTAAGGCAGTTGAAAGTGAAATGAATATCAAATGAGTTTTGTAGCACTTTGTTATCATTATCATTCTGAGAACATTAATAGACAGGGTTCATTTTATGGCTTCTTTTCCTAGGTCATCTTCCAACAAAGGTGCTGTTCAAGCCACTTAAGCAAATCCTGTCCTGGCTCAAGAGGCCTTCATTTACAAGTTCAGCCTGGCAGATGTTCAGTTGTTTGAGTCCCTTTGTCTATATTTCTTGAGGTCATCTTTACTGTAATGACTAAAAAGTCTTAGCAAAGTAAAGCCATGCAAGATAAACATATATGTTGGTTTTGTTCTGAGTTGTTTCAAAACTTAGAAAGAAATTCTCTATTTTACTTCTAATTTGACTACCCACACAGCCTAATCTATTTTAAGATACTTTATATCAAAGATAGTTCAGTTTGTTTGGAGTCACTCTTTAATATGTGTGAAAACTTTCTTCCTTTCTCAGAAAATAAAAATAGCCATCTAAATTCCTAAAGTCATTGTTAGGAAGGCTAAACAGGAAAGTTTGATACACAATAACACACTCAAAGTTAGAATGGAAGAAAATAATCTTAATCCAAATTAAATTACTATGCTTTCTATTATATTTTTCCTGCTTATACCCATAAAAAAGGTTTTGTAAATTATTCACTTTTGGAGACTTTGCAAAGAGATCATATATGCTCTCTTAACCTCACAGAAATGTGTTTTGTGCCTTTTGTCATGAAACTAATTAATGTTTGTTATACCATATGTTTCTAGTCTTCCCTTTGAATATCTCTTATTCATCTGTAGATTTATTTATATATATATAAAATACAATGGTCTCATGCACCAAACATATTTGATGGAATTCAGAGAAGGTACTGGTATATAAAATTGAATTCCCTTTTGAAAAGTAAAAATCATGGGACACATATGTTGTTGTTGTTAGGTGTTGTCCAGTCATGTATAGGAAGTTTTCTGTAATTCCATGATCCTGATGTGGCATGGAGAAGTATGTCCTAGTTGTTCTCCTTGTATGCTGAGCAACCTTTCAAACCACTTTCTGAAATACAGATGTTTGTAGGCCAAAGGATCATGTTAAAGCATAAAGTAGCATAAATTATTTTTAAAGCTCAGAATACAATTCTTTATTTTTTGTTGTTAGGTGCCCTCAAGTTGGATTCTGGCTCATAATGACCCTAGGAACAATAGGCGAAACACTATTGTCAGTGCTTCTCTGCTATTCATAGGGTTTTCAATGATGGATTGTTTTTTGGGAGTGGGTTTCCCAGTCCTTCTCCCAAGCCTACAGTACCTGGTGTTCCCAGGCGATCTCCCATCCAAGAACTAACCAGGTCCCACCCTGCTTAGCTTCTAAGACCTGACAGGATCCTATGCCACAGTGGTAGGGGCTACAGGGGTAATTACTTGAGCAGTTAACAAAAAAATTGAGTGGAACTCTTGCCTAATTGAATCCAGTCAGCTCCAAATACTAATAACAATATTTCTAGTTTTTACTTTTGTATATTTCCTTCCAAGATTTGCTATATATCTTGGTTTTCTCATCAGGTGTACAAATATGGGAATTCCACAAATTTTAGTCTTGTTTTGGAACTGTATTACAGTTGAAAGAATTTGAGTCACCACTTTAAGTCATTCTGAGATTCAATCCATGGTATGATAGACATATCTTTGATTTCATCCTTTTCTCCAAGTGAATTTTCACTTCATCATTATTCAAAGCAGTTCTAAGTTTATTTTTTATCTTCTAACTTTTAGAAACATTTATCTTTTTCATTCTTCACATGTTTATGAATTTTTGAACTGTCTTTATTCTCATTTTTACTATGTTCACAATCAGAAATTCAGTCCTAAATTTAGTTCTTTCTGGTATTAACTTGACAAACATAGTGAACAGCAATAACCCCATACTAGTTAGAGTTAACATTGTATTTTCCTTTCGAATGGATGGTAAAAGTTCATACTTAAATGATCTGCCTTCTAAATTACTGTAATCTCAGCTTTAGAAGACATCACTATTGTATGATATAAATGCCATTCTTTCAGGAACTGAGGACAATACTTTTATCAAGTGCCACTTAGCCTCTAAGTGAGGGATGTGTGGTATTGAATAGTATGTGGTGTTTGATATTTATGTATGTAAATATGTGTGTGATAACAATGCCCCAGTTCCACAGTCTATTTTTTTCATTTGGGATAAGTTTTGTTATCCTTTGCAGCTTTAAATCTTAATTGTTTTCAAAGACAAATGTTTACATATCACTGAAACTACATAAATACTGCAAAACTGCCAGAAGTTTGCTTAATCTTTTCCTTACTTTGCCTTAATGCATTAACTACTATCTGATACATTTCTTCTCCTGTGGCAGAATGTAAAGGAGAAAATGTGGAATGAAGTGCTTTCTCTTGTAACTCTAACTAAAATTGATACTGTATTTAGTAGCAGAGAATAGTTCTAGGATACTAGTTCCATAATTTCTAAGCTAATGCTTTCTGAAAGCTATGTATTTATGGAACACCAGAAATATATTTCTGAGGCAATCATGAACTACAAATAGAAACTTCAAAGTTGGTATAAATTAATAAGCAAACCACAATCTAAACTTACAGTTATATGCCAATTAAATGTATTTTAAATTATTTAAGCATGAATCCAAAATTATTTCATTTTTTACCCAGTAAAAAAAGTTTAAAAATGTTAACTAGAAAATGTAATTGAAAAGTTCATGTGATTAACTTTTTAAAAGGAAAAATGATATCATACTATTTTTCTGGATAATTTACAGTGACTTCCACAC
>VMDO01026033.1:0-27317 GCA_007922755.1 Pedetes capensis | reverse complement strand
TTTATAGTAGCAGACACAGTTCACATCAATATCAATGTTAATTTTTAATTATACATTAGTGTCTCATTTGTACAAATACATACTTCATGTTTGCCTTTGGCAATGTTAACACATGAAACCTTTATTATGTGCACATTGCATCAAACCATCTTAGAATTCAAAGGGACTTTAAAGATCTTTGGTATTTTTAAACTGTCACATCCCATTAGTTGGTCATGAAAACAATTTAGGAAGTTATAATGCAGGATATATTTCAACAAAACACAGTAGAATACAAAATATAAGAGGATACAAGCTATAAGTATTAGTTCATGAAACTTGTTTATAGTTTTATATACCTCCATATATACACATTTGTATGTATACATGTATATACCCATACATACATACTGTATTATGTAAAATGGATAACAAATCCTGATAATGTGGACTTCTCCAGGAGATGTACAAATATCCTCTTCACCCTTCCCATCAAAAGTAATAGTGCAGATGACACTGGTTGAGCATGAACTCGGGGTTGGGTGCTGTCCAAGTTCTTGTGTATTAATCTCTATCATCCTCATAACAAGCTTATCAGATAGGTCTTATTATTTCCAGCTCATCCAAGAAAAAACCTAGACACACAGAGACTGAGTAATAAAGTCAATTAGCCAGCAAGCAGCAGAGGTGGGACTTGATGTCAGCTGGCTTCAGAGTTATGCAACCATGGCCACTACCTGAAATGTGGGGATGGAACACATGTCCTTTCAACTCAGTACTGCACTGTCTCAGCAAAGGTTAGCAGAGCCAGTTCTAGAACACAGACACCCATTTCCAAATCCTATGCTTTCCACTATACCTCATGAACAGTGTTCTAAAAGCTGTTTCATCAAGCTGAAATGAAACAAGTTCAAAATAAATAAAATATATACAAGCATATTTGAAAGAGAATATATGTATTTACATCACTATTTCCTTTTTACAACAAATCCACTTTTTAAGTAGTAAAATTTTCAAGAAATCGGGTAGTTTCAAATTAAGATATTTTAACAAAAAAATTTTCACCCTCTGATTATTTTATTTACATGAGTTTTTGGGAGTTCTAAGTAGTTCTTTTGAAACTGTACAACATAACTGAGTGCTCTTATTCAAGCCTTGAATCATTCTCAAAAACTTTTAGTTTAGGAAGTTATGTTTATAAATCAGATCCCTGCAAGCTCAGGTCCTTTCAGATATATGAACCCGTTTCACAAATGATCCGTATTTTAGTTGGAGGCTGAATATATCTGACACTTGTTGACAGTAAGCAAAACTATTTTGGAGGCTTTTAATTAAATTGCTTGCCTAAAACTTTCTGCAGGTTTTCTATATCAGTCACATAGCTGTGCATGCTATTGTGCATGGAGTCTGAGCATACACCAATTTTTTTTCAGTACTAGGGCTTGAACCCAGAACCTTGTACAGGCTAGGTAAATGCTCCACCACTGAGCTGGACCCTCAGCACCATTTTTATTTTTATTTTTTTGAGTAAGAATCTTGCCTAGTTGTACAGGCTGTCTCTGGCTTTAAACATGTTATCCTCCTGCCTCAGCCTCCTGAATCACTGAGATCACAGGTGTGCACCAAGGCACTTGGCAATACTCACTGAATTTTTGAGGATGGATTATCTCCAGTTTGGCCAACTCTGTAGGAGACTCACAAGGGATTCAAAACTTTACTGGTGCATTCTCTCTTCTTTGTCCATTCATATTTGGGATGCTTAATTTTCCACTGATACTGTACAAGTGAAACTATTACTTTTGAAAGAATTTACTATTTATAAAATGACTTCCAATAGTAACAACAGTCTGACATCCTTTCACATCACATTGACAGATTTCAAATTTTTATTAGTGAAACTATAAGAGAGAATGATTTTCCCACTAATATTTTAAGCATGAGTTCCTCTGAGTAGCTGGTATACCTTCATTAAAAAGATAGAAAAGATTAACTTTTTACCATGATCAAAGCTACAGGTCACAGTGAAACCCCTAAATAGCTCTGCTTGTCTCCTCTGTAAGAACATCAAGAGCTGGTCTTGAACATCATGCAGCAGCAATAGAGGTATCATCCCCGATTCGGCCCTGTGGCTTTAGGTAGGAAAAACAAAATGGGATTACAAAGTAATTATGACAAGAAAAGCTCCATGAATTGAAAGGAATTTGAAATTCTTGTAACTTTTTTTTTTATAAAAACAATAAATGTGCATAAGTATCTAACTAAATATTGCTCTTTTTTCTTTTATCCTATATACTTCCTTCACTTGAACCTGGGTAGTAACAGCATAGCATGGACCTGCCCCGCTTCCCCTGTCCCAGGGGCAGACATTCCCAACTGACCACTGACTTCCACCTGCTGAGTCCATGTCAGTAAATACTCATCTCTGAACCTGTGCTCACAGCGCCTGCTGATCTATCTATCACTAATAGCATGTGAAACAGAAGCAAGTTACCATTCCTGCCTAACTGATAAGTTTTATTCTTTCTCTCTTGGTCAAGGTCCTCCTATACCTCAACGTAGGCCAAAAATTCGAACAGATAGACAAGTTCCTCTGGGGACTCAAGATCTTCCAACCTTTTGTTTGAGAAAAAGTAATTTGCAGTGAACTCTAGCAGTGCATATATTGTAAGGAAAGAAGCAACAAATAAAAACAAACACTTCCCTTTCTTTAAAGCTGCTGCCTGAATAAAATGCAAAATACTACACAAGAAAAGTCAAGGCTACGATTGAATACAAGGCATCATAAGGTTTGTTTGTTTGTTTGTTTTTGTTTTTATTTTTCTGGGTGGTGCTGGGGATCAGTGTAAATGTTTTTAGTTGTAAAATTTCTGATAGGTTACCAATATGCCATAGAGTCAGCTAGCAGCTAAAAGAATTCTTGCAAGTGATTTTGAAGGAAAAATTCCCCAAAATTTGAACAAGACTGATACAAAAAAGGAAGCAGTGAGCAACGTAGTCAGGGCTTCAAACCCACACAAAACTGGGTTCAAGTTGGGGTGCAGGTTCAGTATTTTAAAACTTAGAGGGTTCAGATTTAAAATTTTAACCCTAAGAATAGATAGACTAGTAATTTTTTTCCCCAAATTTTAAATAGCTAATAATACAAAACAGCAACAAAACAAAAACAAAACATTAAAAGCTGAACCCAAACCCAATTTTTCACTGGGTTCAAATTCAGGCTTGGATTTAGGTTCAGTCTGAAGCTCCTCTCTACACATAGGATTTAAACCTGAACTGCAACCAAACCTGAACCCTCTAAATTTTAACATATTGAACCAGCACCTGAACCCAATTTTTCACAAGCTTGAAGCCCTAAATATAATTCATCATTCCAAAAGTGGGTATAAACTTAAATCAGGGCACAAAGGACTCATATTTATATAAATGGAAGTACAGGGGGAAACCAAATCCACATAAAGGGACAGCACAAGTTTAACATGTCTAGGAGTGACTAAATCAGAGGTGGGATGCTGAGCTAAATTAAACACATGCCCTGCCCAACTCATTCATATATATTCTTTTATAGCAGGAACCTGAAAATTGTATGATTCTGTAAAATCAAAACATTAAATCAGAGTACAATTTCTGACAGATGATCTTTTTCAGAAGCTAATATTAAAAGAGTTAAAAGAAAATTAGCAAAGTTTAAGGATATTTAGAAAGTTAATCCAATTGATAAAAACTATTCAATGGCACCTAACAAGTTATAAACTACAATTTTGCCAAAGAGAAAACATGTTCAAGGGTACCATAAGGATAAATCATTAATTATCTAAGGGAATAAGAAATCTTTGACATTAGATTCCATAAAACAATAGTAACTATAGAAATGAACAGTAATGCTGCCAAATTAATATAATAATAAAAGTCAAAACTATCAGTCTCAAAATATCGTTCAGTGACATTTAAAAGAAATGATGTCTTCATGTCTGCTTTTAAGACAGTGAGTTTAAAAACCAGAAAATTTCTAAGCCTTACCTTTACAAAAATACTGGTAGGTATAAAACGCCTGAGCAGCTGATTTGTGAAGTTAGGAAATCTAAGCAAGTTGATGTTGAGGGATGGCAGTTGCTGGTATCCAGCCATTAGAGGATAGAAATTATATAACATTTCCTGCTCAGTACCAGGTAGAATACGTAACCGAATCTAATCATAAAAAGTTAGAGAGAAAAATAATTAAAACTTGCAACATATTCGTGTGTGTATATATGTATGTACATGCACAAAAATATACATGTGCTGTTACCACTCAATTATTTACAAGAGATGAACACCCAAATCCTTGTGTTGAAATATTCCCTCTCTCTTCTATTTCATCTTCCAGAGAGATTCCAAAATGTAGGGCTGAGTTACTATGAGGTTAGGATGAAGCCCATAGAAAATGTATTAAAAGACCTATGTACAATTTTTCAGTAAAGCAACTTAAACCTGCTAAAGAATGAGAACACTAGTCAGGTTACTATTTTGTGTGTCTTATACCAGGAAGATTTTTTGTTCGCCAGATGTTCTAGAGTAATTTGTTAAAAAGTGTCCATACATATTATGCCTGCAGCTATACCACTGTGGTGTCCCATCCCTTCAGATCTTGGAAGCTAAGCAGGTCGGGCCTGGTTAGTACTTGGATGGGAGACCGCCTCAGAATACCAGGTGCTGTAGGCTTGGGAGAAGGACCTGGCAACCCACTCCCAAAAAACAATCTGCCATTGAAAACCCCATGAATAGCAGAGAAGCAGTAATAATACTGTTTCGCTGGTTGTACATAGGGTCGCTATGAGTCAGATACTGATTCAACAGGAGTTGGATACAGACTCGATGGCACCTAACATCAACTAGTTGTTTCTGGTTATTTGCTTTTAGGGATTTATCATTGTGTTAATGTAAACAACGTCAGGAAAAAAATAGTGCTTGGAAATCTTTAACAATACTTTAGAAATGGATATAAACTTTTAAGCCTTTTATATCATTATATTTCTTAATTATTTATAAGTAAATATCTGGAAAGATCAGGACACTCCAGAAAAGCTTATTCATTTGTAAATGAGAGACAAGTACATATATGTACATGATGTGTCAGGGATATATATGCACAGGTGTACCAATACACCATATTTAATATTTAAAATTTTATGTCATAAATTTGGAATGGTACAGGGTGTATAGTATATTTAGCATTAAATGCAGCATTCAGTGTATGCAGAGCAAAGCTGATTGATTAGTCAGGGCAGATACTTGTAGGTGTTAAGACACGCTTGTTCCTCTGATTATAATTATGCCCTTATTAATAAAAAAAGTATTTGCTGACAATTGAGGGGTGTCTATTAATGCTTTTGACAATGGAAAAAAGTACTCTTCCTGGAGGATAATTTTGCCTGTTATGTTTACTTATTTTAAAACCTTATAAACTTTTCCTCCAGATTGACCAGATAAATAAAAAAGCCTGGATAATTTATTTTTAAGTGTAGATACAAAATTTTATTGAAACATACTGAAGAGAAGTAAATTGTATGAGAGATTAAAATTTCTATGAAACTTCACTGATAGTTCAGAAGATAAACAGGCTTTTTACATCAGTAGTCATGCCTCCAGGGCTCAAATCAAGACACACACACTCATCAGTAAGGAAAGGGGAGATTTAAGCATTTCAGGAATTCTAACATACTATCATAATGTAGTCCAATGATCTATACACTTCTGTTTTATAAAGAGTAAGAACGCATATGCCTAGGATTGATTATTTATTTATTTATTTATTTATTGGCAGGACTAGGCAGCTGAACCCAGGACCTCACAGATATTGTGCAAGTGCTGTGCCACTGAGCTGTACCTACTGCTCGTATTTTATTTTTTATCTTGAGACAGGATCTTACTAAGTTATGAAGGCTGCCTCTGGCCTCAAACTCTTCCTGCCTCCACCTCCCAAGTCCCTGGGATGACAGACATGCACCACCATGCTGGCTCATATGCCTGATCTTGATGACATGAACGGGATAACCAACCTCTGTAGGAAGTTGTACTTAATCTTTAAAATGCTTAAAAATTCACTATTATCAAAACAATACAAATCACAGTCAGCCTTAATCAGTTCATTTATAAAAACTAAATAACCAGCTCTTCATTTCTTGGTCCACCTCTGTGTCTACACAAGCAACACAATGAAAGAGGACCTTTACCTGTTTGAGACCTGAGAACATGAAAGCATCACTGGGTTCCACGGAAATTTCCACATCTTGCACTAAGTTAGTCTTATTCTGTAGGTGATACTTGACAGGTAATGATTCTCTGACACGGCCAAATGACGGCAGATCTACAAAAAAGAACACATTTCTCCTGGTTAAAAAAAAATAGTTCATCATTTATCATTTCTTTTTATAAAAGAATCTCATTCAACAGGCATAATATTATTTAAATGATGATATTACTCTATCTTTGTCAGGTAAAAAATTTCTTTGGACAATAGTTTACAGGGCTATGATAGAACAGGCCAAGAAGAATATAAGTCTCCTAAAAATGACTGGCTTAGGGTCTCCTAAAAATGACTGGCTTTAGGAAACTAAATTATAATTTAGAAACAATTTTGAAAAATCTACAAAAGAGCCAGGCCTGGTGGCGCATATCTGTAATTCCAGTGACTTAGAAGGTGGGGGCAGGAAGATGGAAGGTTCAAGGCCAGAGGCAGCCTGTGTAACTTAGCAAGACCTTGTCTCAAAATAAAAAGTAAAAAATGGGTTGAGGGTGCTGCTCAGTGTCAGTGTATTTGCAAAGCATGCATGAGGCCCTTGGGTTCAACCCCCAGTATTGGAAAAAAATAATAAAAATCTACAAAAGATTTTTCTAAATATTAATCACGATTCCTAAACTAGAATAAGCAAAAGTTGTGTTTTAGAGAAACTAAATAAAACTTTCACTCATTCATTCAGATGTAGACTGTTTCCATCTTTTTCTGGTTTTGCTGTTTTATTTTTCCTAGGATACAAAAACATGGAATGCCTCATGAATTTGTATGTTATTCTTGCACAGGGGCTGTGCTAATTTTCCCCAATTCATTCCAAGTTTAGTATATGTACTGCAGTAGCAAGCACTATATGCTGCTTTTTCAAAATACAGATATCAGGGTAACAGTTGACAAAAGGAAGTTTCTCTTGATAAGAGTGTATCAGTAGAGGAGGAAGGGGTGCTAGAGAGATGCATGCACACACCATTACCCATGAAGAATTCTTACCAAAACCTTAAACCTGAACCTGAGGAAGCCTACAGACTATCAATTTATAGGGACAGAGAAACATGACACTGCACAACCAGCAAAACCCAGGCTGTGAACCTTATAGGGAAGATGAGTTGGTTTCCTCAATAAATAAACTGCAAAGAGGAGAAAAGGGAGGCAGAAGAGGTGGAAGTGGTAGGCAGTGATGATAAAAGTTGTACTGGGTAAGAGGTGATGGAGGGATTAATAGTGGAAGGGAAGAAAGGATGTGGGAGAGAGGGAGGCAGTCTACATATAGCTTTAGATGGATATCATGAGACTTATAAATAAATTGCAATGTATAGAACTTAAACTGAAAAACATTCAGAATCAACTAGGAAAATATTGACATTGGAATTTGTTGACATTAAGAATTTATAATGAATTTTAAAAGCCATAATAATAGTATTATGATGTTTAGAAAAAGCCACAATAAAGAGTCACATAATATATTTACAGATGAAATGATATCTGGGATTTGTTTCAAAATAACCAGGGTGGGAGGAACAAGACGGGGTAATAATGTAAGGGTATAACTTTTATAAATGTTAGAAATTTTTCATAAAAGGAAATTAAAAATTTAAAAACTTAGAAGCTGAAATAAATATTACTGAATCCTTTTTATCAAGTAACATTTGAGTTCCTACTACCTGCATTCACGTGGAGAGGGATATTTTCTACAATCACATGTGGCAGCGTGACGACAGTACTGATGACAGGCGTGTTTTCCATGGCTGAAGTCCTACAGCAGAGAAGGTCACCATTTAAACTCACATTTTATGCAAAAGGTTAGTAAATCAAATACAAGAATATGTGTATTGGCCAATTACTTTTAAAGGAAGTATAAATTATCCATTTTGCAAAACTTTATTAATGGAAGTGTTTTTGTAAAGAGCTTTTACAACCTCACTTTTCTTTTCAATATTTCCAATGAACAAATATTATAACCTATGGCTGCTGCCTCTAACTAGCGTGCATAAATTAGGGGCTGTGTCAGACTGTTAATCACGAAGGATGCCATTTAATTCAGTGCTGTGGTAGCAGGATTTTCCCAATGCAAAAGCAGGGCAGTGATTGCCATTATGACACCAACTCTACCTCACTGAGGAGGGTTCACAGATAGGCCCCAGACCACTTCAAAGGGCACTATTAAAACTTACCGCAAGTACACATGAGAAACTGAATAATTAAGACATATTTTACTATCAAAATAAAGACTGGTATCCTAACATTTATTGATGTAAAGTTACATTGTGAAACTATTCAATATTTTCCCCACATTAAGATTAGAGTGAGAACACATTAGAGTGAGAGGTGGCTGGCACCTATGTGACTTCCAGGGAAATCCCTTACGAAGATCTGCATTTAGAAATAGAACAGCTGACATCATGTGCAAACTACGACAGAGGAAGCAACGGGCAAAGCAGTTGAACCCTAATTAATAATGAATAAATACATCTTAATAGTATTGTAGTAGGAGTATGGAATAAGATGTGCTGTTCAAGTGTTGTTTTAACTCCCACAAACATAAACATCAATATGATCAATTCACAAGTAGGGGAAACAAAAAGCAATTTAGATGTGATTTTTATTTCTTATTAAAATTACATATTTTTCCACTCCACTCTCATTTTTAAAAAAGGCTCAGCTTTAAGTTTTATTATGGTAAATACTAACACATATGTATGACTCACAGAAGTAAAAGCTCCTTAGGGTTCTTAATGTTTTTTCCAATGTATAAAGATGTCCTTAGACCACAAAGTTTGGGAACTGCAAGCCTCACAGTTTTCTTTGTATCGTCTGCCTTTGTCAGGCTTTGACACCAGTGCTCTTCACGAAAAGAACTACTGGAAAGCTGGGTGCTGGGATGCACACCTATAATCCCAGTGATTTGGGAGGCCGAGGCAGGAGGATTGAGAGTTTGAGGCCAGAGACAGCAGTGTAATTTAGTGAGACTCTGTCTCAAAATAAAAAATAAAGGGGCTAGGGTGCAGATCAGTGGTGAAGTACTTGCCTAGCATGGGCAAAGGGCCTTGAATGCAACACCCCAGTACTACAAAATATAATAATAAAATAAAAATTAAAAAGAATCTAGAAAGTGGAGCTCAGTTGTGGAGCGCTTACCTGACAGGTGGAAGGCCCTGGGTTCGACTCCCAGGACTGTAACATAGCAAAACAAAACCCAGAACTACTGGAAAGGTCCGGTGATGTAGTTCAGTGGTACAGCACTTGTCTACCATTTACAAAGCCCTGGGTTCTATCTCCTACACCATTAAAAAAAAAAGTATAGCGTGTGTGTGTGTGTGTGTGTGTGTGTGTGTGAGAGAGAAAGAGAGAGAGAGAGATGGCGGGGCGGGGAGGAGAGAGAGGACAAAGAGAGAAACACTACGAGAGAACTTTCTTGCTCTATGCTTTGCATTTCATTTATAACAGGAGAATAATAATGATGTCACGGAATTACATCTACTAAACATATTTCGGTGAAGAATTGCACGCAGCTTTCTGAATTTTCTTTACTGTCACTAATTTTTGTTACTGTTACTTTACTGTTACTATTTTGCTAGGCTTAAAAATTTCTACTTCCGTTAATTCTGATAATTTATAACTTTTTACTGAAAGCTGTTATCTTTCACTTCTTCCCAGCCATTACTATGAGTTGTATAAAACACTTCCTTGTGTCCCTTATGATTCCTAGTATTATTCCTTTCTCATTAATAATTCTATTGCACTTAAAACTTATGAAAATATTAAGCCACACCAAGAGAATACTACATGAAACACCATTAATAGCCTAGTCTAAGAAAAATATAACACAGCTGAGTTTTTCTACGGAGCCCTTCTCATTAGTATCACCCCTACCAGCTCCCCCAGGGAAAACTATATCCTTAGTTTGGTATCTACCATTCTCAGGTAGTTCTAAGAAATATATAGTATGTTTTACATGTTTTTCACTGTTAGATAAATGCAATTTTTCATATTCTCAACTGTAGCTTGCTTTCTTTACATTAAGGTACTGTCAAGTACCTTAATGGTTTATCCATTTTCATTGATAAATACTATTCCATTGTATGAATGTGCCATAATTTGTCCACTTTCCTGTTGATGGGTATTAAGGTTTTCCAAGGTTTTTTACTATTATATCACTGCTGTTATGAACACTGTTATATATATTTTCTTTGTGTACATGTTTGAGACCTTTTCTAGGTCTGCAGAGTTATAGATATCCTCAAC
The DNA here is from genome assembly GCA_007922755.1 of Pedetes capensis. Taxonomy (NCBI): domain Eukaryota; kingdom Metazoa; phylum Chordata; class Mammalia; order Rodentia; family Pedetidae; genus Pedetes; species Pedetes capensis. The sequence continues at coordinate 16,828 of VMDO01026033.1, read as the reverse complement.
ATTACCTAGTGCTAATAGTTTTCCAAATAAACTGTTGTAATTTATATTCTATATACTTAATAAACTAAGTATTGTTAAATTTCTTTATTTTTTCAAACTTCTGGGATCTGAACATTAAATGTAGCTTTATTTTGTCATTCCCCACTTACTATTAAGGCTGAGCTTTTCCCCATGCAGGGGCCACCTGATTTCTTCAGCTTAACTTAAACTACCTACTCAAATAGTCTGCTCAACTTTCTGATAGATGACTTTTGTCTTTTCTTATGATTTACGTTTTGATACGAATACTACTACTTGTCAGTTATGCATGCTGCAATTATCTTCACCCAGTTTGTACTCTCTTTTCATTTTCTCTATGTTTTTCAGTGAACTGAAAAACAATTTTAGTAAATCAATTTTAGAGACATACTTTTTGTGCTTAAAAGAAATGATTTCCTACTCCAAAGTCATAAAGCAATTCTCTTGCATTTTTTTTTTTTTTGCGGTACTGGGGGTTGAACCCAGGACCTTGAGCTTGCATACTTTGCAAGTGCTGGACCATCAAGCTGCATCCCAGCCCATTTTTTTTTTAACTTTTTTGAGATAGGGTCTTGCTAAGTTATGCAGACTGCCTTTGGTCTCAAACTTGTCATCCTCTTGCCTCTACCTCCCGAGCCGTTGGGGGATTACAGGCGTGCACCACCGCATCTGGCTTCTGATATTTTCCACTAAAAGTAATAAAGTTTTGCTTTTTACAATTAGATTTTTAATATACCTGGAATGACTTTGTATATATAGTGTACGGTAGTTATCTAATTTTTTCCCAAATGGATAGCCAATTGTTTACTACCAATCATAAAACAATTCATCCTTTCTGCATTGACCTGCAATGCTATCTTTGTAAAATATTATTTCCATATATGTGTGGATCTATATATCCATTTCTACATTCTCTCTTCTGCTCCACTGGTTTATTTAAATAACTCCGGAGCCAATTCTATATTGTTAATGACTATAGTTTTACAATGAGTCTTGGAATCTAGAGGCCAAGTACCAAGGTCTAATTCTTTTTGGAGTGTCCTAACTACATTTGGCTTTTTGCCTTTACATATAAATTTTAGAACCGGGCGTCAAGTTACACCAAAATGAAATAATCTGTTGAAATAACAAAGAAATTGCAATGCCTATACAAAACAATTTAAAAGGTTAAATCTTATTTCAGACCACTGTGTTTCTCTCCAACTTTTTAGATCTTCCTTTGATACTTTAAAGCTTGATCAACAAATGCTGGTAGGATGCAGAACAGGAACCTTTTTACATTGCTGGTGAGACTGTAAATTAGTTCAGCCAGTATGGAATTAGTATGGAGGTTCCTCAGAAAACTAAAAATAGAGCTACCATATGGTCCAGCTATCCCACTTCTAGGACTATAACAAAGGAAGATAAGTCATCATACCACAAGGACATCTGCACTTCCATGTTTAATGCAGCAGTCTTCACAATCGCAGTGGTATGAAATCAGTCCAGATACCCATAAACAGATAATTGTATTTTCAAAATGTGGTATATATACACAATGGAATATTATTCAGCAGAAAAGAAGAATGAAATTATGTCATTTGCAGTAAAATGGAAGTGGAAAAAATCATTTTAAGTGAAGTAACTCAGACTCAAAAAGAGAAACAGCACATGTTCTCACTCATATGTGGGAGCTAGATCTACCCTAAAGAAAAAATATATATATACACCTACATATATACATACACATACACACATATATATAATTGTACATATCTAAGACTGGAAAATACATGTGGACTCATCATGAGGGGACCACTGGGAGGGGAAGAGTAACAGGAAAAGTAGGATGGGGAGAGGCAACAACCTCGGTAAGAGAGAGAACAAGTGCAAAACACAGGATGCAATCCATAATAAATCTCACTATACTCTATGCAACCTGCAATATTATACTATACCTCAAAAATACATGTAATTATCACTACACGTTAATCAAAACGTTGTTGTGTAATGTTAAAGAAATGAAGTGGTCAATAATCCTGATTTAATAATTGCACACTGTATATATGAACTAAATTATCACTCTGTACACCATAAATATATAAAATTAAAATACTAATAAAAATACTTTAATGCTTTATAATATTTTCCATAAAAATCTTCTATTAGGCATATTCCTAGATATCTCAGAACTGGGGCTGCAAGGTAAATGATAGCTCTCTTTAAAATACATTCCCTACAGGCTTATTTCTCAAAAACAGAAATACAATTGAGTTTTGTACATTAACGTTATATGTGAAATGCTTAATTCCCTTGGTTTTTCTGTGTAGACAATTCTACTGACTACAAATGATAGTTTCACTTAATGTTTTAATAGTCCTACCCTCAGATTTAGTTTGGCTAAACTTTTATTAGCATGTTATTGTTGCTGTTAGGTGCCATGGAGTCATGTCTGACTCATAGTGACTCTCATAGGGTTTCCAATGGCTGTTTCTGAGTCTGCCTTGGTAGTGGATTGCCACGTTCTTCTCCCATTTTTGTGGTGCTGGGAATCAAACTTGGGACCTCAGAGACTGCAGAGCAGTGCTCTACCAATTCAGCTAAATCCCAGCCCCTCAAGATATTGTCACAATATTGACAGTGTTAAAAGGCATACTAACACTGTTGTTGTTAGGTGCCTTAGAGTTGTGTCCAACTCATAGCAACCCTCATAGGGGTTTCAATGGCAGATTGTTTCAGGATTGCCTCAGGAGTGGATTGCCATATCCTTCTCCCATTTATGTGGTGCTGGGAATTGAACCAGGGACCTCAGAGACTGCAGAGCAGCATTCTACCAACTGAGCTAAATTCAAGCCCCTTCATTAGCATATAAGTCATATATTATGACAAATGACAAGGTTAATTTTTCTTTTTAGTTTCTGTATTTTTAACACATAATCACTCATATTCATATGACGTCTATTGTGCTCTTCAGAATGACAAACTACAATGACAAATAATAAAGGTATTAGAATAATAAAAACACTGGTGAAGAGATGGGGTTGACATAATTTTTACCTCTTCCAGGAGATAATATAATGTCCAGTTGCTACTCCCCCTTCAACATTTCCAACAGATGGGCATCGAAGACAAAAGCATTCACTAGCACTCTCTCCAGTCTGTAAAACAACTACAAGAAACAATCTTTATAATTTTATGCAATGACTTCATCTATAAGAGTTTCACATTCAAGTAATATAACAAAGAAGGAATGCTTTATCAATTAAATACTTTTATAGAGACTTAGAAATTCAGGCTCAGAGATGTTCAATGAGTTTTTTCAAGGTCACAAATTCCAATGTTTGTGCTAATCCATCAATATTCCATTATAATAACCAATGAGGCATCTGTACTGTGACAAAGTCCTACTAAAACTAATGAATAGGTGGACCTTAGAGAGAGAATGATATCCTATGGTGATTATTTTTCTTTTCCCAAAGTTATTTCATGTCCCTAAATATTTTAGAATAGAGAAAAAGAAAAGAAAAAACTTTATTAATAGTACTCACAATGTTATTCTAAAAAATTCTGGTTTTCTGAGTAAGTATTTACTATTGATACCACTCAGATAGAAATATATCACATATCACTCTATTATTCCCTGGTGCAGCCACTCAGCTCTTTGTGTAAGGAAGATTTCCTTTTGCCAATTATTTAGTAAAACCCCTGTTGACAAGGTAAGTGCTCATCTAAACCAACTCTTCTCTACCATTTACCACTTCACAGCCCACATCATTTCTTTAAACACAAGTGGGCAATGGTGCCTACAGACTGACAATTTTAGCAAATTGTATCTTGACTATTTGTGATTGAAACTTTGAAATAAAAACAACATTGCTAACCATTGTTGTTAGGTGCCCTCGAGTCAGGTCTGACTTACAGTGACCCTCATAGGGTTTTTAATAGCTGATTATTTTGGGATTGTTTGGGGAGTGGGCTGCCATATCCTTTTCCCATTTGCTAATCATTAGTTTGTTATTCTTATGGTTTTCCAATGACAGAGGTCTGATTATGGATAGACAACAGTCCACAATAAAAAGGAAAAAACTAGGTCAACTTTTACTTTAAGTTCCTTTTGATAATTCTAAGAATTAAGAAATGATATTATAGCCTACTTTTTAAAAAATGCATCAACTGGACACGGTGACAAATGCCTCTAATCCCAGGTACTTGGGAAGTAGAGGCAGGAGGAGGATCCCAAGTTCAAGGACAGAGACAATGTAACTTAGCAAGACCCAGCCTCAAGATAAAAAATTAATAAGGGGCTAGGGGTGCTGCTCAGGACTAGAGCACTTAAAAAGGATGTGTGAGGCCCTGGGTTCAACCTCTGTACCATTTAACAAAAAAGGAGAGGGGCATCAGTTCAAACCTCTGAAAATAGCTCTTTAAAAAACCTGGGCCACCACTCATATTAAACTCTATTGAGGTCCTCCTGAAAATCTAAAGGTATTTTTTGTTTTTTTTTTTGTTTTTTTTTTTTAGTCACTGGGATTACAGGCATGCATCACCATGCCCAATTCTAAAATTCTAAATTAAGCAAAACAAGCACACTATGTATTTATAATTAGGGTCAATTTGTGACAAAGAAGTGCTACAGTGTTGGTTTTGAAGATGGAAGAAGGAATCATGAGCTAAAGAATGCAAGCGGCCCCTGGAAGCTGGAAAAGGCAAAGAAACAGATTCTCCTCTAGAACCTTAAGAAAGAATGCACCCACACCAACACCTTGTTTTTTAGAACTTCTAACCTGCAGAACTTTAAGGAAATAAATGTGTGCCACTAACTATGGTCATTTGTTAAAGCAGCAATAGGACACTAATACACTGGAGGATCAAATCAGAAACTATTTCTTAATTTAATAAACACTTATTAAATGATGCTGGCAATATGAAGATGAGGATGACACAGCTATTGCCCTCAACAAACACACAATCTATTAAGGAAAGCATATTTATAAATAAACAATTACAATATAATGGGATAAGTATTACAACATTAGGATATACAAAACACCATGGGTGTTAAGGAGGAAGAGTATGTAGCCTTGCCAAAGAACATCAGGAAGCCAAAGCTTAGATGAATCTTGAAGAGCAAGCAATGGTGCAACAAGTTGAAAAAGAGGAGTGAGAGCTGGGCACAGTGGCGCACGCATGTAATCCCAGCAGCTCAGGAGGCAGAGGCAGGAGGATCACAAGTTCGAGACCACAGGTAGTCTGCGTAACTTAGCAAGACCCTGTCTCAAAAAAAGTTAAAAAAAAAATGGGCTAGGGGTGCAGCTAAGTGGTCCAGCACTTGCAGAGCATGCAAGAGCAAAGCCCTGGGTTCAACCCCCAGTACCACCAAAAAAAAAAAAAAAAAAGAGGAGTGAGAGGGTTTTACACAAAAGTGGTAACAGGTTCAAAAGCCCATGGGGCAGTGTTTAATTAAATGCAACAAGTTTGCCTTGACTGAAGTCTGAGAAAGAGCAAAGGAAGTAGAGATTTGTATAAGGTAAGATCCAGTATGTTATAAATTTTTTTTTTTTAGTACACAAAGGGTGAATCCAGGGCCTCACACCTGCTAGACAAGTGGTCTACCAGTGAGCTGAATCCTCAGCACCCTCTTTTTAAATTTTTTTTTATTTTAAGACAGGGGCTCTGTAAATTGTACAGGCTGCCTCTGGCCTCTAACTCACAATCTCCTACCTTAGCTTTCTTAGTTGCTGGAATTACAGGCATGCACCACTGCATCCAGCTAAAACCTTATGATAAGTTTAAGATTGTTTTTTGAGGAATCAAACTCTACTAGCAACATGAAAGGCCGAGTAGGGAGAGAATAATCGGTAAGAAAGAAACCAATTATAAAGCTTTTGTACAGACCAGGATATAAACAGTAAGGCTGACAGGGAGAACAGAGATGAGAAACTGGATTCAAGAGAAGTTTACAAGGTGGATCTTGGCACTGGGCTCAGTGTGAGTGTGAAGGAATGTAGTTTTTCCCTGCAATTTCTAGCTTGCTTTGGGTATACACAGACTCCTCTTATTGGACTAGGGAATGCAGGCAGCTTACGGTGGTGTGGCAGTTGAAGACTTCTAAAGAAATGAAAACGAAGCAAAGCCATGATCTTAGAAATGACCAACATTTCAAGAGTAAGAAAGGGAATCAGCAAGAACAGCCAAATAACCAGCTCTTATTGAGCTACTGGAAGACAAACATTGAGAGCTAAGATATCTCATATTAACTCATATATGCCATTTCATTGTTTCACATACATTATCTTCTTTCACTCTTGAAGTGAGGAAACTAAATAAACCACTGCAGTTAATAAAAGAGAAAGGGGTAGGGCTGAGAACTGAATCTGGTTCAGTATGACTCTAAAGCTCCTGATTACTCCAAGCTAACATAGTGAGGAGAAGAAGGACAGAAAAACACAGCAGAATAAGAGACAATGATTTCCAAAAACACAAAAGAAAACCAGGTTTCAAGGAGAGATGGAAAAAAGTTTTAAAGGCATCCTAACGGTAAAATATGTTGTTTACTATTACTTCTTATGGAACATGGAAAATATTTTTAGCATTTAAATAGAAAGGTTTAGGGACATGCTTGATTTTTACACATTGCTCTTACATAAAGATTTCATGCCAAAATCTTGTGCACTCAATTACTCTACTATGCCAAAACAGTCTCTTCTTTATGATGAGTTTTCTAAACACAGAGACACAAAGTATGGAGACTCCCGGAACTTTTTCTTGAGAACCTGGCCTCATACTTTACAGTGAAACACTCAAAAAATATGTGTTAGTTATTTATCAATAGATATTGAAACATATTTCAGGCCAAAAGCAAAAATATATTGTAATTCTGATAACTGCTCATCTAACTTTAATCCGCATTACAAATCAATTATGACTGAACCCTGTCCCTGTAAGCAACAGCGAATGTAACACTGAAGTAGTAAACAGAGCAAACAGAACAAAATATTTATATTTGGATTTATGAATATTATCATGATATTTTTCCTCACAATGTTTATCCTTCTAATGTAGCTGAGTATAATTTTGGTTGCCGGCAGCCGTAGCCCTGTGGCATCTGATCCCGTCAGATCTTGGAAGCTAAGCAGGGTTGGACGGGTGGGGCCTGGTTAGTACTTGGATAGGAGACTGCCTGGGAACACCAGGTGCTGTAGGCTTGGGAGAAGGACCTGGCAACCCACTCCCAAAAAATCAGTCTGGCATTGAAAACCCTATGAACAGCAGAGAAGCACTGACAATTGTGTTTCCCCTGTTGTTGTATACAGGGTCACTACGAGTCAGATACCGACTCAATGGTACCCAACAACAATTCTGGTTGTGTTAACAATCACATTAATTTTTATTACCTTTAACAGCTCAAGAAGCATACAAGACCACAGAACACTTAATTGGAAAGGTGTTATCCTGGGTCTGAATCTGTTCCATGAATTATTTTAGTTGGATAATTTAGGAACTTCATCTTCTACTTTTCTATATTTTTTAGTTTCTTTAATAAACATCTTATTCCATTTCAAATTATAAATAACAGTAAACTTAAAATAACGAAAACAATATTTAAAAAATTCGAACCTGAAAAAGAAAATTCCTATTTCACTTGAGTACATTTTTCAAAGTACAACTTCCTCAGAGTAAAACAGCTGGTATTTTAAAATAAGGTGTATTCAAACAAATAGTAAATGATACTAACTCTACCTTAATTTTAAATGTATTGCTTTTGTGATACCTTAATTTTATATGTATTGCTTTTGTGAGTATAATTCTTAAGTTCTCTCATTTAGTAAACAGCTAACTCAGACACTACTAGCTTATACACACGCACATAACTTTCCTTCTATCATTCAAGTGGGAATAATGCAAAGTTTCACCTTTGTCCACTTGGGACTCCAGCTGATCCACCGAGATCATAGAAGGAGCAAGCTGTAGTTCACTGGATACAATTGTGAGGGCCCACGGTGAGGCACTTAAAAGGTCAGTCATCAACAGAAAGGGGATGTCTGCATAGACCCTTTCCAGGTGTTCGAACTGTCACCAATGAAGACAAAGTCTGTCAGGAATTACACTAATCCGTTTTTGTTTTTTTCTGTCAATTTCTATAACCTAAACAATTCTCAGTATGCATCATAGAACATACCTTTGTTGAAACAAATTTAACTGCAACATCAAACGGAAAGACAGTTTCTATTGTTACAGTTTCATCCTGTAAGAAAATTTAAAGGGCACGTTCAATGGCTTTTCTACATCTTTTTATATGAAGAATTTTAAAAACAGAAGCCATATAAAAGATAATCAATAACTGATCAATAAATAATCTCAAATTATAAACTAAGAAGCGTCCTTTTATTACATAATACTTCTAAAAATTTACATGGAGAGTTCTGACTACTATTTCTAACATGTTATCTATGGTTTTATAACAATTCACGCAGCAAAGTGTTTTCTTTTACCTTAGTTATCTCAGGATCTAATGAAGTGGGCAGGGCAGGAATCATCGCCACTTTACAGAAGAGGAACCAGATCAAATGTTAAGAAGGATAACGTAGCCAGTCGCGGCGGCACATGCCTGTAATCCCAGTGACTCGGAAGGCAGAGGCAAGAGGATTTCAAGTTTGAGACCAGAGGCAGTCTGCATAATTTAGCAAGACCTTGTCTCAAAAAGTAAAAAAAAATGTGCTGGGGGTGCAGCTCAGTGGTCCAACACTTGCAAAGCATGCAAGCGGGAGGCCCTGGGTTCAACCTCCAGTATCGCCAAAGAGAGGGAAAAAAAAAAAAAAAAGGAGGGTAATGTGACTTGCCTAAGGCCACAAATGGTGCCAAGCCTAGAATCTGGTCTTTCCTCTTGCGTAAATTCCTTATCTCACTTTGACTCGAGATGATTGAAATGATTGAAATGAAAATAGCAATGAGGTAATATGACAGACATTGTTACAATCATGACACATATATTGCGCAATGCTCATAATCACCCAAGGAAAAAGGTGCTATCGTGATTACCACTTTAAGAATAGGAGGTCACACAGCTAGAACATAAATGACAGCCTCAGAAATTTTATCAAATCGGATCCTGGAGCTCTACTCTTAACCAACATGCTACATCTCCTCTGTAAGAGTCCATTCAAGCTAGCATGGTGGTGCATACCTGTAATCCCTGCGATTTGGGAGGAGGAGGCAAGAACATCCAAAGTTTGAGGTGAGAGGCAGTCTGTATAACTTAGCAATATTCTATCTCAAAATAAAAAATTAAAAAGGTACTAGGGGTGCAGCTCAGTGGTAGAGCATTTGCACAGTATATGCAAGGCCCTGGGTTCAACTCTCCAGTGCTGTCAAAAAGGATAAAACCAAGTCTAGTTATAAAGCCATGGGTTTACTGTATCTTTCAAAACAACCCACACTGTTGGAAGCAAATGTTTAAAAAAGGTCATGGTGGATAAAAGCTTAGGCTATAATACCAGAAAGACATGGGTTCTGATCCTAACTAGATACATCCTTATTAGCTGTGTGACCTTGGACACAGCAATGTGACTTTGGGGAAAGTTGCTCATTTAACATGGGCTCTGTAAGTCTTAGTTTCATAATCCTTAGAGTATTATTGTGAGAATTAAATGAGATAATTACATATAAAATACTGAGACTGTCAGTCTTACCTCCTAATTCACTATCTAGGCTCTCTAATACATCAGGCTATGTAAAATTTTTGGCAGTACATTATTACATGTCTTCCTCTCTCTCCAATGGGAACTACTGCTCACCCTTTTGGCAAGGTTCTCTCTCTTAATGACTTATAAATAGCCCAAGGCCCAGAATCTGTATAATAATCAAACTATAAATCCCCAAATTTCTAGGCCTTTTCCTCTGGGCCAATTCCTAAGAAAAAGCTGACACAACACTGCTGCCAAGACCAAGAAGATATTAAATAAAACAAACAAAATAGAGAAATGTTCCATATATGATGCTTCATGAAGTAGTTATTAAAAAAATACCTTGTGACACTTGCAAATAATTTCTTTTTCTTCAACAGTTGTATTAATCAAATAAGAAACATATACAAGGAACATTCTTGAGCCCACTGTTCCACAGCGAACATACAACATTTTTTCCAGCTGTAAAAGATAAGCATTATAATTATATAGAAACTTTCTCTTCATATATATTTTAGGATGATGTTCTCAACTTTTAGAGTTTACTGTATTAAGTGATTTAATTCTTTATTATGTGTATACAGTCTGTTATGGTATAACTAATCTAACTAATTAAAGCTCCTAACACAGAGAACCCTGAGTATACTGCCATAGAATAAGAGTGGGATCATTACTACTCCATCTGTTTTTATTATCTCCTTTAACGTCCCAAGAAATTTTTCTATTTGATTTGGAAGCAGAAGTCAACTGAGGGGTTACTGCACTAAGTCACAGACAATAGTTATTTTATTAGTAACTAGTTCTCCACCTTAGGGTTATTTGTTCTAAAATCCCTTACATAAAAACTGCTTAAGATATTTTGTACACTTAAATATATAAAATGTGTATAAAATGTTCATTAATTAAATCACTTTTATAGACCCAGGGTTGTACTGTCAAAATATTCTGAAATGCTCTAAAACTCACTGTATATTTAAAACTACAAACCAACTAATTTCCTTTCGAATCCCAGTTCACCAAGTTCACCTGTTCCCCTGGATATAAGTCTCCAACAGGAATGTCAGTGAGTAAGGCTGGATAAGACTCATCACACAATTCTGTTCCACGAAGAGTCACGTGAGTTTTCTGAGTTAGGTTGGCATCCTGTCCTAAGAAGGTTAATGGTGTTTTAAGACACAGAAAATTCAATTATCATAATAACAATATTGTGCGAAGAACACTATATTGTATCATCTTTTAAACATATATCCTATCACTGATATGATGGTGTTTATTTTGTTAGATTAATACTGATCAAACTTAAAGTATGAATGCTTACCTGGCTTTAAACCAGCAGTGAGCTTCACATCCCTGATTTGGGTCTTTTCATGGGATTGAACAGTCACAACTAAACAATACATTTCATTTGTCAGAGCAGGAGGCTCATGTCGCAGATGTACAGAAATGTTTGGAACTCTGGAAATGATCCTTTGAAAAGAAACCTTAGCTAAGTAACTGACTTCTTGAAAAACTCAAGTATTTAAATAAAGTATGTAGATGAAATAAGAGAATGATCTTTAACAACCTGCCTCACAAAGGAGACTTACATTGTGCTTGCCTGAATTATGATGCTGTCCCAGTGAACCTCATTGTCGGGGAGTTTTGGTCGTCTTTTGAAAGACCGAGCAGCCTGTAGTGCTTCCTGGGAGGAAGCAGCATCTCCTCCCCCTCCCTGCCAACTCAAAACCACACATCTGCCCGTTTCACTGCCCAGAACCAGATCCACAGAAGTAATCTGAAAGACAGAGGTGAGTCAGAATCGCTACAACTGCTTTTCACCATCCCCTCTTCAAAAAAATCACACCGAGGACTGCTGGCATATGAAGTTCACCTAGATACCAAAAGTGTCACAAAAGACAGAACATCTGTTGCTAAGACTCTCATTTTGACTGGGATACTGACTCACTGTGCTATAGATGTCAATTTCACTTTTAAAACACATACTATAACCTGACTTTCTAGCTGAGAGACTATACAGCACAGTTATGATGTTAGCACCTAACATAATAGATGCTCAATGAATAGGAAATAAATATTTCAATGACTACCAATACATTTAAAACATTGTTTCTAATTCTACAAATATTTTTCTTGAAAATATTTATAGTATTAGCAATGAAATGTTTTATTGATTTGAAGAAGTCCAATTGAATAATTAAATAAATGTTTCAAGTAAGTCCATTAACAAAAGGACTCGAAACAGAATTATTAATTATAACTTGTCTAATACTCCTTCCTCAGGTACCATGTAAAAAATAAAATAATAGTATTAGGGATTTAGCCAAATTGTGAAAAACTTTTAAAAAATGAATGACCAAAAAATTCTAGGAGCTGGTTAATAATAAAATCAACAGCCTCACAAAAATTATTATTATTATTATTATTTTGTGGTACTGGGGGTTGAACCCAGGGCCTTGCGCTTGCATATTTTTGTAAATGCTGGACCACTGAGCTGCGCCCCCAGCCCATTTTTTTACTTTTTGAGATAGAGTCTCTCTAAGTTACACAGACCGCCTCTGGTCTTGAACTTGAAATCCTCCTAAACCTCCGCCTCCCAAGCCGCTAGGATTACAGGTGTGCACCACCATGCCCAGCGTAGCCTCATAAAAATTATTATGGAAATAGTAGTAGTAATACCTTATATACTATGTATATCAGCAACTGTCCCACATTTAAAATAGCTAACCATTCTCATACAAGTCATGGAAAACAAACACTTAATGAGTGCTTATTATGTGCTAAACCTAATCAAAGTAATTTGCATTAATTGATTTTACCCTCAAGAAACCTTAACATTTGTTGTTGTTAGATGCCACCGAGTAAGGTCCAACTCATAGTCCAACTCATAGAGTTTTCAATGGTTGATTGATTCCAGAGTGGATTGCCATGTCCTTCTCATGTCAAGAAACCGTAAGAGATTATTATTATCCCAGTTTTACAGATGAATACACGAGACTTACAGAAGTTAAGTAACTTCCTAGAGTCACAAGCTAGTAAGCTGGCGAGTTGGAATTTAAGACATGGTTTAGATCCAGAGTTTATGCTCAAATAAAATATGACTTTCACCATGAATTTCTGAAAGGCTTTTCAAAATCTACATTAAATCCATCTTTTATCCATTTTTTATCTTCTTTTTAAAAAATTAATGCAATCAGCAACATTTAAACATTGAAAAGATAAATTCAGTCTGAATATGTTATACAAAATATATTTGCTATTGTTGTTGTTGTTAGGTGCCGTCGAGTCGGTATTGGACTCAAGGTGACCCTCATAAGGTTTTCAATGGCTTACTGTTTCGGGATTGCCTTGGGAATGGATTGCCAGGTCCTTCTCCCATTTTTGCGGTGCTGGGAATTAACTTGGGACCTCAGAGACTGCAGCGCAGCGCTCTACCAACTGAGCTAAATCCCAGCCTATATTTGCTATAGTATATTACATATATGTTTTATATGCCTTAACTAATTATGTAGTCATTAAAAATGAGATTGGTCTTATGTACTAATAGGAAATAATGTCTAATTACATTATCAAGTGAAAAAAGTCAGTTGTAGAGTATTCTGTATTGTATATCCCCTTTTACTTTATTTCCTTATGGTCCTATTGATCAAACCCAGGGCCTTGTGAATGGTATAAAAACATTCTGCCACTGGGCTACATCCCGAGACCCCAGTATTTTAGTTGAAAAAATTTTAAACTATAAATATGTTCACAGAAAAATATCTGGAAGGAAACCTATCAAACGATGATGAATGGTTTCCCCTGGTAATTCCAGGTGGAAGATTTTCATTTTTTACTTAATAATTATAATCTTTATGTATTATTTGAATTTTTTGACATAAACATACTGCTTTTGTAATTTAAAATATTCTTAAACATATTTCTTAACTAACCTCAATTTTCTTTCCCACATCTTCAGTTTTTGCAACAAATTTAAATGACAATTTTCTTGTTTTACCAGGAACTAAGCACATTTTTCCTTGGGACAAATTTTCTAAAACCTCACTTGCTTTGGATGCTTCCTCTATTACACAGTACTGGTTATATTCCTGAAAAAGAAGCAAGAAGGTCCGTTAGCAAGCACCAAATGCCAGCTGTTTTACTAATACTAGACACTAAATGGAGTATGTTTAGTTTTAACTCCACCATCACTGAAATATTATGTAGTGTTATTAATAAAAGGATGTATTTTGATGCCAAATTCAGGCACTTATCTACTCATCACTGTCACAAGAAAAGCAGTTTGCTATATACAACCTGATTTCAGAAAACATTTAGATATCCCTTCTGCAGAGGGAGAAACAAAGATTTCTTTGTTGCCTTGGATGTTGCTGTCTATCATCTCCTTTTCTAAAAGAGATTTTTACACGGTTTCTGTCACACTACATCATTTCTTGCTTCTCACCTTCCTCATTTATTTCCTGGTTTCCCCTCAAAGGCCTTTTTTCTCCATCTTGTCCCTCTAATTCAGAGATCCCACAAGTTTTAGTTCCAGGCTTTCTTTCAACTTCTGTATTGTTCTCTCTTTGTATTTACTTCATTGGCACGTTTATGCATTTCCTCATTTTCTGCACCATGGTGCTAAAATCTCCCACATAAAATTAACCTAGTCTGTCTTATTTCCTTAACTGAAGGCTAATACCCATGATTGTTTAGAGAATAAATCCACTACCACCTCACACTCAGCATGTCCCAAACTGAATGTATATCTACTACTCCAGAAGAGCACACTCCATACAGGTGAATAAATGGAGATGTCTTTGGTGTGTGTATCCATACATTCTTTTTTTTTTCTTATTTTCCCATTGTTTTTTTTTTTATTGGAAATTTTTAATGTACACCTTAATGTGATTCATTCTGACATGCTTTTCATTGTGACATTTCCATATATGCATTTTGATGTGCATTATTCATATAGGTTCCCCCTTACCCTCTTGTATGCTTCCCCCCATCCCATCCTCCCCATCTAAGTCTTCTCTATCATTTACTTGGTAATATTTTTCTATATGTCCTTGGGTTCCAGTTCTGTTTAAGGTAGAAACTTTTCCTGTAGTGAACTTTGTTTTTATCTTGTCAGAACAATTGCATGCATTTTCTAGACTATTTATATAATACCATTCTTAGTTTTTTTTCCTTTTATTTTGATCTGACCTTTGAATAGGAGTTTTCCTCCTTATAATTTTGATTCAGCTCCCACATGAGTGAGAACATGTGGTGTTTTTCTTTCTGAGCTTGTGTTCGTTCACTTAAAATAATTTTCTCTAATTCCATCCATTTTGCTGCGAATGACCTTATTTCATTATTTTTTATTGCTGAGTAGTATTCCATTGTGTACATATACCATAGTTTTTTTATCCATTCTTCTGTTGAAGGGCACTTCGGTTGATTCCATATCCTTGCTATTGTGAAAAGTGCTGCATTGAACATGGAAGTGCAGGTGTCTCTGTGGTATGATGACCCATCTTCCTTTGGGTAAATTCCCAATAGTGTTATAGCTGGGTCATATGGTAGATCTATTTTCCGTTTTTTAAGATACCTCCATATTGATTTCCACAGTGGTTGGACCAATTTATAGCTCCACCAACAATGTAAGAGTGTTCCCTTTTCCCCATACCCTCTCCAGCATTTGTTGTTATTTGTTTTATTGATCTTGGCCATTCTTACTGGTGTAAGGTGAAATCTCAGAATTGTTTTAATTTGCATTTCCCTAATGGCTAGCGGGGGCTGGGGTTTGGCTCAGTGGGTAGAACGCTGCACTGCAGTCTCTGAGGTCCCGAGTTCAATTCCCAGCACCGCAAAAATGGGAGAAGGGCCTGGCAATCCACTCCCAAGGCAATCCCGAAACAGTCAGCCATTGAAAACCCTATGAGGGTCGCTATGAGTCGGATACCGACTCGACGGCACCTAACAACAACAACAACAATGGCTAGGGATACTGAGCATTTTTTCATGTGTTTCAGGGCTTTATGGACCTCTTCATTTGAGAACTGTCTATTCAGTTCCTTTGCCCATTTGTGTATTGGGTTATTTGCTTTTTTTGTATTTTGCAGTTTTAAGAGGGAAATTTATAGCATTAAGTGCCTTCATCAATAAAATAAAGAAGAGCCAAATAAATGATCTAACAACGCATCTTAAGACACTAGAAATCCAACAAAGAATCAATCCTAAAAGGAACACCCAAAATGAAATTACAAAAATAAAGGGAGAAATATCTCAATTAGAATCCAAAGAGATAATTCAAAAAATTAATCAGACTAAGAGCTGGTTCTTTGAAAAAATTAATAAAATAGATACCCCTCTGGCTAACCTCATCAAAAAGAAAAAGGAAAAAATCTAACATAGTATGGATTATGAAAGACAACGGGCCCATAACCACTGACTTCAACAAAATACAGAAAATTATCAGGGATTACTACGAGAGACTATATTCCCAAAAATATGATAATGCAGAAGAAATGGACAAATTTATTAACATGTATGACCTACCAATGCTAACCCCGGAAGACATAACTGACTTAAACAAGCCCATTACATGTACAGAAATAGAAAAGGTAATTAAAAGTCTCCCAACAAAGAAGAGCCCAGGTCCTGATGGATTCACAGCAGAATTTTACCAAACTTTTAAAGAAGATATAATACCTGTCTTCCTCAAATTATTCCAAAAAATAGAAAAGGAGAGAACACTCCCAAATTCATTCCATGAAGTTACCATCACCCTGATACCTAAACCAGGAAAGATTCATTTAAGATGGAGAATTATAGACCCATCTCCCTTATGAATCTAGAAGCAAAAATATTTAATAAAATTCTGGCAAACAGAATCCAGCAGCATATGAAAAAGATTATTCACCATGACCAAGTGGGATTTATCA
The DNA here is from genome assembly GCA_007922755.1 of Pedetes capensis. NCBI lineage: Eukaryota > Metazoa > Chordata > Mammalia > Rodentia > Pedetidae > Pedetes > Pedetes capensis. The sequence continues at coordinate 240 of VMDO01026033.1, read as the reverse complement.
CACAGAGGTAGGCTAGTTTAACATATGGAAATCAATTAATGTAATCCAGCATATCAAGAAACTGGCAAACAAAAACTACATGATCATCTCAATTGACGCTGAAAAGGCCTTCGACAAAGTTCAACACCTTTTCATGATAAAAACACTGGAGAAGATAGGTATAACAGGCAAATACCTTAATTTCATAAAAGCCATTTATGACAAACCTACAGCCAACATTATATTAAATGGAGAAAAACT